>OX377204.1:26638539-26835613 GCA_947396885.1 Heligmosomoides polygyrus polygyrus | reverse complement strand
GAACGGTATCAATCTCGGCGAACTCCGGGAAAATTGATTGTTTCACAGTTTCCCTCGGGGACGAGAGCGCTCTTCGCCGAGCCTGTCCGAACGATGACGTCATCGAAAGTCGACGATTTCGAAATTGGCCAAATTTTCTTGTCCAAACTTCGTCCAAAATCGTCTATGGGTTATTTGGGGCGCTGATTACGAATTCGACGTCCGTCTTTGAAAATTCCGCCGATTTCGACTTTCGATGACGTCACAGTCCGTCTGGCGCGGCCGCTTCGATGAGAAACTGTCAAAAAATCGATGTTTTCAAAATTGGTCGAAATTGATACCGTTCGATAGGGCTTTTCGAGCTGAACAGAAAGGTTCCCTTGCTGAAGCTCGAAATCTCGAACATGGGCGAGTAAGGGCGGAAGAAGCTTCACCGCTGCCGTCCGCCGCTCTAGAATGGCAGATGGGGATAAGGCAGTTTAGGCAGCTGGAGAGTTAGGAGCAGATCTTCGTAAAAAGCCTTCGCTGTTTTGCTCGTCCACGAGTTTGCATGCCGTTAGCTTGCCTCGTGTACCCGCAGCGGTCGACCGAAATCTGAAAAAGTCGTGTCACACATGCCCAACCTGCATTTTCGCACCGCGGTAACCTTGCCAATTCGTAAGATAATTTGCTGTGCTTTGGCGCTTTACTAGGCCATATTACTGCCTACGGAATTCACACGTTCCACCCAGAAAGATTTGAAGCTGACAGAGTTATCGCGCTCCGAACACGCCCGCGCGTGCAATTTAGCACAATAACGGTCGATGTTTTCCTCGCTCTTACTCGCCCAGATTACAGTTCTGCCTGCTCTTAATAACACCGTTCAATTCAGCATGAGAAGCTCTATCGAATGGTATCAAGCATGGCACAATTTGAAGACATCGACTTTCGATGACGTCACCGTCCGCCTGCCGCGGTCCGCGGTCTCGAGCGGCCTCGTCCTCAATGGGAAACCGTCAAAAAATCGATGTTCCCGAAGTCTGTCGAAATTGATACCATTCGATAGCGCTTTTCATGGTGAACAGAGTGGTACCATTGCGAGTGTCCAGAACTCAATGTTCGCTCAGTAAGAGCGCAAGAAACTCTAACTGCTATCTTCTGCCGCTTCAAACTGGCGGCTGAAGCTAAGGCTGTTTACGCAGCTGAGGTGTTCTGAGCATGTAGTCGTAAAGTACCCTTAACATCCTCTTCGCCCACGTGTTTCGAGGCTGTAAGCTTCCCGCGTTTTCCCGCAGTGGTCCACCGAAATCGGAAAAAAATACGTCACACAAGCCTCACCTTCATATTCGCACCCCTGTAACATTGCCGCTTCTTAAGCTACCCCGCCCTACTTTAGCGTACTAGTAGGCCATTTAACTGACTACAAGACCCAGGACTTGCAGCCGAAATGATTCGAGTTTGACAGAGGTACTGCGCTCTGAAAATGCCCGCGCGTGCAATCTGTGAGCGGTTGCCCCACTCGATTGATAGGTTCCATTCTACATGCATTGCTCCCGGCGCACTCCTTAGTCTCTGCCGGAGAGAGCACAGCAAATCCTGTGTAGGGCGGCTGCGAATTTTTGATAAAAACTCTCCAAACGCCCACTCTACGAGCTGTCGCGCCCAGTCGATTGATAGGTTCGATCCTATATACATTGTGCACAGCGCACTCCAAAGTCTCGCCGGAACAGAGTACAGCAACTCCTGAGTAGGACGGCTGAGAATTTTTCATAAAACTCTCTAAATGCTCACTCTACAAACTGTCCCCCCCTTCTCGATTGATAGGTTCGATCCTATATGCATTGTGCACGGCGCACTCTCAGAGGACTCCTGGCATGACAAAGCACATTACGCCATGCTTGGGATGCTCCGAGAACATGTAAGTCCTGGAATATAAGCTTTCCCAGTGGCAAAAAGTCTCCTCCAGACATCTTTGACCACCCACGGCGAAAATGCGGTGGTTTGGCTAACTTGTATACATGGTTGTGTAGATCTCGAAGAGACGAATCGAACGGTACCATCCGTTTCTCAAAATACATCAAATTAGAGGAATTGTGGGCATGTAACGGTTTTCGACGTCTTGCGGCCGACAACTCGTCCGCGGCAGTCCTTCTCAATGGAGCGCAAGTTTTCAATTTTGGCCATTTTTGATCTTTCATATGAAATGTATATACCAAACGAAAGAGCTCAACCTTCTGAGCTCAAATGTGCTCTTAGTTTTTCAAATGGATGACCTTTGGGCGAGTTATAGCAAAAAGACGCAAAAACCGCAAAAGTGCGGTTTTTTCGGCGTCTATTCAAAAGACGCGTCCGGTACTGTAGATGTTTTGCTGTATACCAAACCGGACACTTTTCGAATCAAATCGGACACTTCGAGTCAAACTGCTCACTTTTCAGATCAAATTAGACACTCTTCTAAGCAAGCTTGATGCTTCCGAAATCAAGCAGATCATCTTACAAATTAAAGCGAGCTTCTTCCACATTAAGATAGAGATTCTCCGAGACTGTTAAAACAATTTTTTGTTCAAAGAAAACTTAATATGCTTTATTTTGAAATTTTTTATTTCACGTGCCTTAATAAATAAGCAACACAGAGTTTGAGATTTTATAAAAATTTTATTTTCTGAGGAAAAATTATGAATAAAAATTTGTTTAGAGCGTAGAAAGGTAGTGGTCGTGTAGTTTATTAGAATAAAAGATTGCGCCATGCAATGGACTAGATCGTCGCGATTTTTATTTGATTGATAGCATACATTTGGTTTGCGTGAATTAGAACAGATGGAAACGATACGACAGGAAAAGCTATACAAAACACACATATCCTCGCATCGTTGTTCAAGTAAGCAGCATTTATCTTATCAAGCAAATAAGTGTCACTATGATCTGTCGAAGGCATGGCGCGATCTGTAATTCTATTGCGCGAATCACCGTCTTCTTGTATTCCAAAACAAGCTTTGAGTCATTATTTTTTCCTTGTAAAATGATAGTTGTGAAAAACTTCAACGAGTGTGCTCGCTCGTTGGGGGGCACGTGAATTAAAAAATTTCAAAGAAGTTCGCACTTAGTTTTCCCTAAACAAAAAATTATTTCAACCATCTTAGGGGGTTTCTGTTTTCATGTGGGAGAAGCTCATTATAATTTGTGAGAAGTTTATCTTGATTTTAGGAGTGTAAAGCTTGTTTAAAGTAGTGTCGAATTTGACATATTGGACATCTATATGCAAGGTCAAAATATTTTTGGATCAAGGAAAATTTGGTATGACTTTCTTTGGAAAATTTTCGTTCACCTGCTCCAAAAATTGAGCTTGAAAATTTATATAATTTGTTTTTTCCAAGGAAAAATAATGGTTGATCGCTTATTCTGCAGTGCAGAAAAGCAGCAATTTTTGTGGCAAAAAGGGTCTTGTGCAAGGACTTGTCCAGGACGTCGCGATTTCCCCTTTGATTGATAGTGTGAATGCTGCTAATCTGAAACATCGAAAGGTAGGTGTGTTTTTATAACTCTTTTCGTTGTGCCGTGGACAACTATATAACACCGTGCAAACGAAATTTTCGCTGCCAATCAATTGAAAATCGTGCCGGGCTAAGCAAGTGAGTGCATGGAGCTTCTCATTTTAGTACAGAAAATTGTTGCTTTTCTGCATTTTAGAATAAGCTTTAAACCATAGTTTTCAAATGAAAATAAACATTTTATAAAGTTTTATGTGTTCATTTTTTTGGGGTGGGCGAATTAAGAAAGCGCTCGATTTGATGTAAAATTGTTTAGTTTGATTTCGGAAGTGTCAACCTTTCAAAGAAGAATGTCCAACTTGGTATGCATTGTGAGTATAGAATTATGTGCGTGGTACTCAAGTTGCGAACGTAACGTTTCAAATCTCCGCATAAGGCAATATCTATAGTTCAATTCGATCTATACTTCTGTCGATGTTAGTGGATTGCCTTGACGCACAGCGGCTGAAGTTTAAATCCTGTAATCATTCCGTAAGTAGCGTTGATCCAGCGATAGATCGGTTAATGCGGATCGGCCGCTATTTCCGCAACAAGGCAAAGCATCGCTGAGTTGCATTGCTGTCGGTGACATGCTCTCAAGGAAATTCTCGTGACTGATTCAGGAAAGTGCTGCTCTGCTCACACCTCTGAAGCGGAATTTGTCAGCGTCACACGAGATCATCAGGGAGGCGAAATCGTTGACTGAAATCAACCCTGGTGACGAAGAGCGTGGGTTTTCTTCTACTGCTTCTGAGCAGAAGCTTGTTTAGCGGCCTACGCTTAATCGTCTTTCAGTAACCGGCGCAAAGAGGAGACGATGCGACACAGTGGGCGACAGAGAGGTTGGCTTCCTTAACAGGAAGGATGTGTTCTACACCGGTTCGATCACCAACGTAGCCGAGTTCAAGGAAGATCCTGACAAATACAGGTGAGGGAATACATTCCTGGGAATACTATCCAGGAATCTCTCCACCTTTTTTTTACTAAAGGAGGCTTTGGGGCTTAAGAAAGAAGTGGAATGTCAAGTAAGATTATTTAGGAATTCCGGAGTCTTCTATGATTTTAAATTTTGGTTACAGGTATGGTACGTTAGCGCTTTCAGGTCCACGGGTTCACTGCAACGTCGAGCAGTGAGCACTCCGGCTGCCGTCTCCGTAGATAAACTGCAAGAAGTGAGAGAAGCCAGTGAAGAAGTGTCCGAAGACACTACTACGGACAACGTGTCGGGCTCCAATATGTTGAAGTGAGTGTGAACGTCTTCTCCAAGTCTCTTAGCTTTAAATGATCCTAAATTTATTTATTTGTTTGTGGCGCGGATATTACCGCGCATTAAGACAAAACGAACCAAAAATAAAAAAAAATACAACACAACATTATGTTAAAGAGCGCTACTCTGAAAAAAAGGCTACGACAGCAGTACTCTAGAAGAAAGCAATTTCTTGTAGGCGTGCCAGATAATGCTAGAAGAATTTCGTTTTCAGCAAGCAACGTAATGAAATCCACTAAACTACGGTAAGTCAAAAATGAGGAGCTGACAGCAACCGGGATATGTAGTCGCAGTTCACCTTTCCTTGGTTTTATTGCTGTTAGACCGCGGACGAAAGCCGAAGGACTTATGTGGAGTATGCCCGGAGCAATTTTGAAAGCCAAAGGTCAAAAGCATTCTCAGCGTCTTAGAGACGGTGTGATATAAACAGAACTCTGCTTGCAGGTAGAGATTGAACCCTGGCATTAACAGCCTTATTGTTATCCTTAAATTATCACATTACACTAGGAGAAACACCATTTAGGTTGTTTCCGCGTTGTTGGATTCGATTTCGGCCCTTACTACCATGCGAATCGATCGCAGCAGGCTTTGAAAATTCCTACCCCCCCCCCGGATATAAGATTTATAGTCTATTAGTTTTTTTGTAGTTTTATAGTCTATTAGGGGGGGGGGCAAAAGTAATGAGACAAAATGAAAAAAATCTTTATCTCCTTATAACTCAATTACAACTCAACGATGCTGAGGAATGTATTTGCCATTAAGGGCAAGGACCTTGCTGCCATCGCTCAGCCAACTTCCTGATCCCATCCTTCCAGAACTGCTTGAGCCTGGTGTTGATCAACTGCTCGATATGGTTGTCAAGGACTGCTTGGGTTCTTGTGTCCCTTCCGACTAGGAAGTCCTGTAGACTCAAGTAGTAGTGGTAGTTGCATGGAGAGATGTCCAGCGAATACGGTGGGTGAGGCATGTGAACATAGCCCAGCTGGCCAAGCTTATCCGTGGTTACTTGTTCCCGATGGGGTGTGGCGTTGTCGAAGAGTAGAAACTTCTTCAAGCGCTGCGGATGAATAAGAGCGAGTCGCCGGCCCATCTCTTCTATTTCGTTCACCATGGCCTTGGAGTTCATCGCAGTGCTCTTGGAAAACAGCTTCCGATAAAACGGTCCATGGGCGCAGGCCCAAAAGCTCCAAAGATGCTTCTCGCCGTGAACATCTCGCCGAACGAAGGTCGGTAATAGGTCACCAGGCCTCACCCAGACTCGCAGCTTGGCAGGGTTAAGGTAGAAGACGTACTTCTCACCTTGCGTGAATATTGAGCCCAGGCTGCTCGGGGTTGGGAATTGGGCGAGATTTGCGCGACACAGGTCGACTCGTCAGACTGGGGTTTCGGCATGAGACAGGCTAAGGTTTTTGGCATGCTTCTTGAAAGGGCGAAAGTGGTAACTTTTCAGATGGGCTTCAGTAAGTAGCATACAAACATACAAATACAACAAGTACGAATCCAGACTCCAGCCACGAGATATATGGACACGGCATGGGATGTCTCATTACTGTTGGCCCTCCCCCCCCCCCCCCCCCTAATATTTTAGAGCGCGAGAGGCACGAATCTTCAGATGTTTTAGACGATGACATCTAACATGTAACATGTGTTTTCAATGATGATGACTATGTTATTGTTCAGCGTTTTGCGATGCTCATAGGATTAAAAGCTTTTTGGGCTTCTCATTGCTTAATGACTAGATTGACGAGCGTTTTTGATTAGTCAGTAAGGACCTTAAGCCACTACTGTCCCTTTGTGGTGGGCCACAAAATGATGTAACGGTGTTATTTCTCCCTCGAGAACGGAATTTTTTCCTTGAATTAATATTGAAATTTTTGAGACGAGAAGGGAGACTAAACTACACTCCGACTAGACGGTCATGTACCACTACATATCTTCGATCCCGCTGTTGTGCAGTTGATACTAAGACGTTGGCTGATGACGGATGAATGGATGATTTTCCATTTGCAGCGTAATTAATGAATCACCGTTGCCACATGGATTTTGAGGATGTTTTAATTGAGAAATTTTGGTACTAGTAGATCATGTGGTCTTCACCCTCCTGCGCGGCATGCCTGTTCGATTATTCTAGTATATATTCCCCCTCCCATCCGTAGGCCACGTTAACGACCTATACCGAATTTCGAGGAAAATAGCGCAGATAGTCAAGATCTCTAGTAATCCTAAGCAATCAGAATTGCATTTGAGGTCAAATTCAAAGTTCAGCAAATCTAATTGCAAGAATCTATTCCCCTTATTGGAAAACTTCAAAACACTTTTTCACTTTCAATGAAGTGAACGTCATGGCATGTGCTAGGCGCAACATTTGAATTTAAACCGGCAAAGGACCACGGGTCGCTCTTCAGTATAAGCTGTGAAACATCGCTGCATATGCATAGGTGAACACGTTTGATTACTAAAGCGGTATATACGATTCTACGTCAAAGTAAGCATTTTTCAAGGCAAACTGGACACTTTTGCAATTGTTCTGAACATCTTCGGAATTAGGTAAAACTTTGTCAGGCAGTGATTAAACTAGGCACTCTCTGAGGGGATTAGAATAGCTTTTTGTTATAGGAAAATGTGCGATGTATTTATTCAATTTCTAGCTGGAAATGTACGAACATGTAAATGCAAAGTGTAAATGTCCTTTTATATGTCCATTTTTTAGTATTTTTAGTTCATATCCCTCAAAAAATGAACACGACGTTGCGATTTCACAATTCTCTTTTTTTCAAGAAAAAACAATGGATTTGACCGTTTTAATGCGGCAAAGCACCAGTTTTTGGGTTAGCTACAAGAAGAGATAGCATGCACTCGTCGAGCAGTTTCCGGCTTTCATTTGAATGGAATTAAAAACTGTTACTCCAACCGGCTTCAGGCCTTGTAAATCAGTTCCAATTCCTTGAACCATTTGCTTTTCAGGACGATATCGAGGATGCTGTCGCTGTCGCTCCTAATCGACCCCACCTTCCTCATCTTCGCCATATCAAACCTCCTCACATCGGTCGGGTTTAACTCTCCGCTGTACTTCCTGCCGCTTCATGCCACGAAAGGCGTCGGTCTGGACCCCGTCAGCGCTTCCAGAGTGCTGTCCGTTTTCGGTGAGAAATGAACTGCAGTCTCTGTCACAGCTGCTCTTTGAACCGCCGTCCGCGTTTCAGGAATGTGCAACACCCTCGGTCGAGTTGTCTTTGGTGTTGTGGCCGACCACAGACTGCCACTGCCTTACGGTCTCGGACAGGACACAGCCAGGAATAGGCTGTGGATGTACAACGTTTCACTTTCGGTATTTGACTTCTTCCCTTCGATGGTCGTCGTATGCAAGGGTGTTCTTACGCGTTGCAAATTAAGCGAAACCGGTTAGAACTGTTCTTTAGTGTCCAGCTGACAACCGTTGCGCCTCAGTTGATTCAGGAGGTGTTACAAGAGCAGGGAACTCTTGGTCAACAGTGATATCTTTGCGGAGTTCACCGGTCATCTGCTAACGCATCTGATGAAGAGCCAGCATGCGCCCCGAATGGGGTTCCTGGTTTGAGCCCCGGCTAATTGAGCGAAGCCCTACAACTTTCTCGGATCAGTGAATTAGTGTCGAACTCTTCTAGGAAGAATAAAATACTGACTCTCATACATCTGCTGGTAACTATAGCCATTGTTTAGGCCAAATACGGATTCAATTATCCCCGCAATTTCCCTTAGAAGCGGGATACTTGACGCATTTTAAGCAGTGAGTGATGAGCGCCGTCCTCTATTCTCCTTTATAATGGAGCCATCCTGATTGTGTTTGCCTTATGTGTAGCTATAGTTGTGCTCGAATGAACTATTCGAATAGGTATTCGAGTGATTTTCATTGAATATTCTTGTTCGAGTATTAAAAAATCGCGTTTTTCGAATGTATTCGAATCCACTATTCAGAAAACCGCTTTTTTCGAATGCTTGATTTTTTAGGGGTTCAAAACCATTCGAATATTTGAAAAAATTTCGAGACCATAACTGCATCATTCAGTGGCTTAAGCAAATCAGGCTACGTGCTCTAGTTTCGCACAAAATCAGCCACCTCTGAGGAGTAGTTGTGTACAAATTCTATCTAAAAATAGTCTTTGGTGGGCTCCAGACCAGACCCCCTACCCATTTAACTGCGTACTCGCAGTTAAATTTGAGAGGTGGGGAGAAGCTCTATGAAATTCGTGAGAGCAACGTGTGTATGTGCCATTATGTATCTATTAGGTTGTCCCATAAGTCCCCGCCGTTTTTTTCAACGATTCACTGTAGATTTCGCCGGCGATCTCTTGCACAGCGCTGCATAGCATTCGAAAGAGAATGATTTGCCCTATCAGATCATGTATTGCATTTCTTTCTTCATCATGAATTTTGTCAATTTTTAGGTCGTTGAAGTGAAAAGTGAAAAAGTGAAAAAGTAGCCATTTGCGCACTTGTTCTCTCCGCTTACGTTTGTATTTTTTTGCGCAGTTTTTTATAGAATTTGGAAGACAATGTTCTGTACTACAAGAATATGTTATTGCTATTTGCTCATTTGTCCTTTATTGATTTTTAGGCCATCAAATTGGGAATTCCGACTTTTCCGTCCGAAATTTAACCAAAACTCCGGTTCTGTGGTTGAACTTTTTTGCATGGTGTTATACGTTGTTTGGAAGAGGATGTCTTGCTCAGTAAGAATTTGTGTCGCGTTTATTCGCTCACGCTGATTTCTGTCGAATATCAGCAACTGAAGAGGGAGAAGGAGTTGTTGGTGAAGACGATTGTTCTCTTTTTGGCATTTTGTTGATATTCAATAGAAATCAATAAACGCGACACATATTCTTATAGAGCAAGGCATTTTCTTGCGAATGACAAATAAACCAACCCAAAAAGTCCAACCTCAGAGCAGGAGCTGTCGGCAAAAACAACCATCCTCCTTCGGACGTCTCAATTTGATGGCCTAAAAATCAATAAAGGGCAAGTGAGAAAATAGGACCAACACATATTCTTGTAGTAAAGAACATTGTCTTCCAAATGCTGTAAAAAACTGCGCAAAAAATTATAAACCTAAGCGGAGAGAACAAGTGCGCAAATGGCTACTTTTTCACTTTTTCACTTTTCACCTCAACGACTAAAAATTGACAAAACTTATGGTGAAAAAAGAAATGCAATACAAGTTCTGATAGAGCAATTCATTCTCTTTCGAAAGCTATGCAGCGGTATGCAAGAGACAGCCGGCGAAATCTGCAGTGAATCGTTGAAAAAAAAATGGTGGGGACTTATGGGACAACCTAATAGTAAGTCATTACTTTTACCACGTCGGGTTAGGTCTGTAACAGAGGTTTGCCGCATCGATTTACGATCTGTTCCTGTCGTGAGGGGGCCCACGATGTTGCTGTTCCTCGACACGCTCCCACTGACTTGGGAGCCGTGTCGAAGACAGGTGTCGTGGAGCCCCCTGCCGCTCCGCGCCACCAATTTAGCGAATTCTTGGCCAATAAGTGCGGCTACATCAACCTTATTCATTAACTGTACAAGTCGCGAATGTGGGCAGCTTTGAGAGGTGAGAACGAGCCAGCCAATCAGGCCGCATCGAATGGATGTTTCATTTGAGTGTGTGCACAGGTGGTAGCATGATTGGCTGGCGTGTGTTCGGTCGTTGCTCTGCTTGGTTATGATTGGCTGGCGCGGTCCACTTCCAAATGCTGCCCACCTTCGCGACATGTACCCAACTAACTTCAGCAGCAAAGGCTCGAGAACTGCTCCCGCTGAGAGAGTCGACTACTCGCTAATGGCGAGAAGGCGGCATTCCGCAAAACTCTGCTGCAGGCCTTATTTAGGCCTATCCCACCCAACTTGACTGCGCCGAAATCTCTTCACTTCAATTCGCGTATTCCGACTCGAAATTACCAGCGATTCTTCCAAAAACACACTGGAGCATTCTAGCGCGTTTGCGGTCATTTCGAAGGAGCTCGTTTCTATAAGAGAAATGGCGCTGTTTAGAGTAAACAGTGTACATTGATTCCGACGAAGATTCGGATAATTCGGAACAAACGACACCGGCATTTTGGAAATCCTAGAATGATTCAGATAAGGATAAATTTCACTAGAACAAAGTTTCAGGTGATTAAAGTAGCTGACGTTTCCTGAGATCGGATATACAGTCCGGTTAGGAGACTGGATTACTCATCAAAATCAGTTATCTGACCCATAGGAAAATTCAGTCTGTTGAAAAACTCCTACCTCTGAACCATCCTGCGTTCTCTCCAAAAATGCTATTATCCGCATGACTCATTTATTCAAGATTTGAAAAAAATGACGAATCTGATTTATCCGAATCGGCTTCGGATCCAATATATAGTGACCAGTAGCCCCTGTGGAAATGGCAGTTAGTGTGAGCATAGCTAAAGCCGAAGTGTGTATCGAAACACGGCAGCGAAAAATTGAGGAGTTACTGGATAGACAGCAACCAGAAGCATTTGAATGCGTTTGTTAGCTGCCGCTGAAGTTCCTTTCAAAAGTGATGTCGACATTTTCAGTTGTGCGGCGTATTGACGGCGTGTTGCTACCTCTGCACGAGTTTCCTTTCACTTTCTGTATATGCTGGTCTGTTCGGGTTCTCGATTTCGTCGTATATTTGCCTGACAAGTGTTATTCTTGTCGATCTGCTTGGACTCGACAAGCTCACCAACGCGTTCGGACTTCTCCTCTTGTGGCAGGTACGCTTGTCTCTTGTCCAGTATTTTTGAAATTTTTTTTTGAGAACTTCATAAGATTCACCAAAGAGCGCTTTGTTTGGCTCAAGTCATAGAACATTCTTGGAACTTGGCTAGGGTTTTCTGTAGCATGTTTTCTGTTTACCCCTCAAGCCTTCATTATTCCAAAGCTCTTCCTGGGTAGCTAGAGGATTCTCGACCACGCCTTACTACATAGTCTTCTGATTCTAGTTAAAGTAACCTCTGAAGGTGTAGTAGGTACCTTGTAGACTAACATGTGCTACATCTGCACCGTTTTCGCATCAAATTGGACACTCCGATTCAAAACGGATACTTCTAAGCTATCCTGAAACTTTTGAAATCAAAGCACACTCTTTCAAATCGAAATGAGCTTCTTCTACATTACACTAGAGACTCTCCAAAAAGGTTAGAACAACCTTTTTCATGCTTAAGGAAAACTTTGGTATAGCCTTCGTTAAAGTTTTAATTCATCTATCCAATAAGGGAGTACATTGTTTGAAATTTTATAAATTTTTTATTTTCTATGGAAAAAATGGTTCAAAGCCTGTTTTAAAGAGCGGGAAGTTGGCCATTTTTTAGCGCTAAAAGAAAAGGTTGCGACATGCACTCTCTCAAGGTGCCGCGATTTTTATTCGTTTGATAGCCAAATTTCTGTTTGCATGGAGTTTGACATTTGTTAATAATGAATCAAAAAGAATTGTAAAAAAGACACATGTCCTCACCTTGATGGTTCATGTAAGTGGCATATACACTTCTTCTTCTTCTTCTTCTTCTTCAGCGTCTGTCCCGCTTCGTAGCGGGGTCCGCTATTCTGGTGTCATGACGCCACCTCTCCCGATCCAGCGCTAGATCAGGGTGGACACCAGCAACCTTCAAGTCCATATGTAACGTGTCAGACCAGCGCTGCTTCGGACGCCCTCTAGGCCGCTTTCCTATTACCTCGAAGTTAAGGCCTATCTTGCGGACGCTGTCCTCTTCTCCACGCAGAACGTGGCCGTACCATCGTAAGCGAGCTTCGCGCATCTTGTCCGCTATCGGCGCGACACCGAACTTCTGCCGAATGACATCGTTTCGGATGCGGTCCAGGCGCGTGACTCCAGCCGTCCAGCGCAGCATCTTCGTCTCCATGACGGTGAGGCGCGTTTCAACCTCCTTGGTCGCAGGCCAACACTCAGCACCGTACATCGCTACCGGCCGGACGACAGTTCTATATATTTTTGACTTCAAGCGCTCTGGCATCTTCCTATCGCAGAGCACACCAGTCAACGAGCGCCACTTGGACCAAGCTGCACTCACGCGTGAGTTCACTTCAATCATCAGATTGCCATCAGATGCTACTGCTGATCCCAGGTACTTAAAAACCGAAGTGCGTGGGAGCTCGATGCCGTTAACCTTGATGGAGCTGGACTCATTAACGTCCGTCGTTAGATACTCGGTCTTCTTCACGTTCAGTCTGAGTCCAAAACACTCCAAGCGATCACACCAAGCTTGCACCTCTCGCTCGAGTTCACCTTTACTTTCGCTAGCGAGCATTACGTCGTCAGCATAAAGCAGTGTCCAGGGGACTGGCTTCTGAAGATCTCGTGTAATGGCGTCCATCACGACAACAAAAAGGAGTGGGGAAAGCGCAGAACCCTGGTGCACCCCGACAGAGATGGGGAACTCCATCGAGGTTCCGGCTGCAGCTTGAACTCTACTCTTTGGAGAAGAGTAGAGGATTCGCACCCACTCTATGAGCTCCTCAGGAACTCCATGTCGTCGCAGGGCGTACCATATCACTTCACGCGGTACGCGGTCAAAGGCCTTCTCTAGGTCGAGGAAGGCGATATGCACTGGCTTCTGTTTCTCGCGATGCTTCTCTAACAGGAGGCGGGCGGCATGTATGGCATCAATGGTGCCACAGCCAGCCACGAAGCCGCACTGATTGCTGGAAAGCTGGACGATGTCACGAATTCGACCATCGACAATTCGCTCAAAGATCTTCATGCTGTGCGAGAGCAAGCGAATCGGACGGTAATTGGAGCAGTCTGCAGGACTGCCCTTCTTCTTCCAAATCGGAATCGTCGTGCTTTGGCGCCAACACTCAGCAAGTGGCATATACACTATCAAGCAAATAAAGGTTACGGCGAATTTTTGGGTGGATGGCACGATCTGATCCTTTAATGCGCTACATGCTTGTTTCCTTGCTGTGCATTAAGACAAATTTTAATTGATTTTTTTCTAAAAATAAAAATTTTATAAAATCATCACACTTATTGGGGAAGGTGGGCTGAAACATTTCAAAAAACGTGATACCAAATTTTCCTTGAGCAAAAAATGATTCTAACCATCTTTTTGAAGTGTAGTTTAACCTGCCTGAAGGTCATTTTGATTTCGAAGTGTTCGCTTTGACTTTAGACGTTTTGAGGCTAGCTTAAAATGGTGCCCAATTTGGTTTGAAAAGTGGCCAATTCAACGTGAAAATGGTATATAACAGTACACCGAGGAAAATAACAGTGGGAACGAACATCATTAATCGGCCCGAAATCATGGATTTCGCGACGAAATTAATTAGTGCCTCCATTTACAACGTCCTTCTAGTTCTCCTTTGGGCTGCCGCAACTCTTGATGCTTCCAGCTATAGCACCACAGGCGCTCCTCGTACAGGCATTCCTCTGGTTTCCACAAAATATCCTCGTACGTCCTCAGAGGCGCGTGATAGCGCAGTGGGAGGAGTCGTGGCTGCCTCTTGTACCCGATTCCAGGTTCCTAGTTCGGATTTTCCGCCCATTCTACCTCCGGGGTCTGTGGATTGGTACTACAGCTGTCTGTGGAAGGTAAAACGCTGACTTCATCGGTGGTCACCACACGTCATCACAGAGACCAAATACGCATTCAAGCTGCCTTCACTACATCCCGTAGTAGCGGAATGCATGGCGCTCTTCCCCCAAAAGAATTGGGAAACTCTTACCTGTATCCATTTTTAATTCTTTTCATTCTGACTGCGATCAGACGGACGGTATCAATCCCAGTGTGCCTCATTTACAAGCGTCTGTTCCAAGAACTTATATACAGTACGGCTGTGTTTAGGGAGTTGGAACTGTGTTTGGACCACCAGTGTCAGGATATCTGGCTGATCTTACTGGCACGTACATCTGGTCGTTCGTATTCTGCGGCGCTAACCTGCTGGTAAGTGTTCGATTTTTTGAAAGCCTCAGTGAATATCGAATCAATGTCGAATCCTCTTGCAGGCATCTGGTCTCATGCTGTTCTCCATTCCGTATTTCCAAAGGAAAAACGCTCGAGAAGCGTTGCCTCAGGAGCCTCTCGTCGAGAAAAAATGACGACAAGATTTATATTGAGGAAATTTAGTTCTCCTTTATTTTAGTTATATAGTTGAGGATAATTTTAATAGTTAACTGAAGGAGTTGCCTTTCCGCCGAAGGCGATGCAACCCCTTCGCCCATAATGGTGATCCTTGTAAAGAGACATTCCTCCATGCGAATCGTACGCTCTAGCAGTTGTGGTGATAGGACCCGCTCAGGCGACCGTGATGGTTGTACGTATCTGCCAATTCTTTCCTCTGCTCCTCCGCCGTTTCACTACGATTCTTACGATTCCTCGTCGCCAAGCCGTTCCGCGCATGCCTTCCTCCCTCTCAGACGCGGCACTCTTGTGAGCCGAGAAGTGCCGACCAGACGGTTGTTCTTGTTGTTTAGTGTGTGTTGACGGGCTGTACTTGCCTTCCTGTTGTTTCTCTTTCCCCCAGAACTTCGTCCTCTTCCGTTGTGTGTAAATGCGGTCTTAATCGCTAACTCCTCAGCATGCACCTTGTCCTCAGCACCTCATCGATTCAGATGTTCCTCTCAGCGTTAGTAGGCACTGTTGCTGATCAGTCACTTCGTTTCGCGATGCATTTCTCTTACGTTTGTAAAGTACATACGAGTGGTATGCGTGTTGTTGCAGGGATCGTTCGATCGTTCGTTCGCCCCTGATTGTTGTTCTTTCTGTAGCCACCCCCGGCAGTGTCGCTGAACTGCGGGAGTCTGCTCCTGGAGTTGTGGCTGGTGTCGGGTGAGATGGAGCAACATTTTACATTGTATTGGTTGCACTGTATGGAGTAAAGCATATATATCTACGGTTTGCTACGTCGACTCTCAGGATAAGGTCACGGTCAAGGTGAAAAGGAGCTGACGAGCAAGAGTGGAAGGAATCATGCGACTTCGATATATAACATGCAATTTTTAAAGTCAACATGCTGCGTTAAAAAAGAAAAAAGTTTTTGCGTTGAAGATTTGTCCTACCTCTACCAACTCAGCTGAGTGAGTGTCTCTTACCTAAATAAGAAAATCTCATCCCATATCTTGCAGCGAAAAAAAAAGAGCAGTTTCGCTTTGTCAAGAGAAGACGTTGCACCCAGGAATTCAAGATGCCACGGTCTTTGCTTAATGTTGCATTGGATTAAGGTAAACGTATTTCTTGCTGCTTTCGAAATACAACTGAACAACTTTCAAAAAAGTGAGCAAATTTAACTATAGATACTCCAACGGTTAGTTTTTTCGCCCAAGGAAATCAGAGTTTTTGTATGGCTTTCTCTGAAATGTTTAAATTCACATACCTACGTAAGTGAACACACTGTTTGAAATTTTATAAAATATTTTGTTTCAAAAGAGGTGGTTTGAAGCTTTCTAGAATCAGTACTGTTGCAATTTTGAAATATTAATATTAAATGAAGAGGTCTACGCTGTTGCGATTTCCGTTTGATTGGTGATGTAGGCGTTGCCTACCCGAAAGAGCGTGGCGGAGATATGTGTTGTCTACTAGACATTGGGTTCGACTCCGATATCCCGCATAATCGGATGATTCGGATAGCCCATTTTTTCAAACCCCGGATCTCAGATGATTCAGATAGACAATTTTTCTTCGGATCGGATAACGAATATCCGAATCCGATAACACTGGTTAGTGCTCATGGTTAGTAATAGAGTCAGACAATCAGACAATTTCCGTGTTCAGTGCTAAGGCTTGCGTCCATGTGTGGGTTGTGAAAATATTTTCACTCTCGTTCTCGTGTATATTTTTTACCAGACGTAGAGCGGCCTACTGGGAGGCAAACGTTGGGACGTAGGGTGGGAGCTTCGTCACCAAAGTCCGCTAACACAGCATCTTGAACACGTTATTCCTTTCAACTTTGATCCTTTTCCCCTTTTCTTCGGCAAGAAGTGTTCTGAATGTAATGTAGAATAGGAGAGTAGCATATAGTTATGCTGTTTTCAAAACGGATTCTTTGGATACTGTCCACCCTCAATCACATTAGTGCGATTTACTCCCAAGTGTGATCCCGGCTCTGTGTGGAGACAAACACACAGAAGCTCCCACTTATTATATAGGATCATGCGATTCCCACTCGGAGGTGTCTAATCTGCATAAAAATACATAAAATTAGCCGATATTGGTCCGCCATTCGACACTGTTTAGTGTCCGGTGACAGACACACGCAACTGATTCTATAGAGCTAATTTTCCACAACTTTAAACCGCTGCTTTACAGGGTAGAGGATTACGGGACGGTTCTCCTTCTGAATCCGGCCACTCGCTGCGTAAAGTCTATGACATTTCTTTGGAGTCAGGTTGCTAGTTAAACGACTTGTATAGCACTCTGAATCCGGGCGTTTGTTGCATTAAGTGTGTGAAGCGTCTCCTGAATACATGTTGCTCAACGTCTATACGTTATATGAATACAGATGCTCGCTGCACCATACATTTGGCACGTCTTCTGAATTCAGACACACGTTGGGCGACGTCTGTCACACGTTTTCTTCATCAAGGACGGAGCCTGTGCCACATTTTCTAAATCACGGCACTCGACGCATGTTCATCGTTCGTGCCCTGACGCGTTGCCCACCTACATACCACTAACTTAGGTGATCTGGTGCCAAGATTATGAAGTCGCCATGGTTAAGCTTAAAGAAACAGCCGGCTGGCATACGCCACAGTGTCCAAGCCACTCTTTACCTTTCATCCTACTCACTGAGATGGACAATGTGAAACACTGATTAGCTGAATTATGTGTATATAGTTGAGAGTGTTGGAAAATGTTTTCAAGCTTTATTCACGTAATCATTTCCAATTCAACGGTGTAGAGGAAGTACGTGTTGGACACCATACTATCGCCTTTCATGCGATATACTTACTAAATAAGCAGGATAGAACCAAAAGAAGCATACGACATCAATTCTGCTGGCGAAGCTAGTTAGCATGACTTTTACAAGGCCTCAGAAGGTTCGACCAATAGGCAAGCCAGACCCAATTCTGAAATGGCTGGAACCAATTCAAATGTCCGGGCAAGTTGGAAGACTTAACTTGCGATGGTTTGGAATTTAACTGGAACTTAATATTTCCTCGATATCGCCATATTGTGAGTTGAGCTTTTTCCCGATTTCCTCCGAATCATTTTTTTGAGCACCCCGGTTCTTGATATGATTCAGATGAGGGTGATTCACCTAGTATCCTCTCCTTGTCGGTTCAGCACTGCAGTAGAACACCCAAGCGCTGTGTAAAAGATGTCGTATAGGGCTGCCTTACAAGCTGACCCCCACCCTGAGCGACTTTGCGCGAATGATTGTAAAATCTTCCCCAAAAACGTTGGGTTATCAACGGCCTAGAGTTCCGCAGCAGGATGCGCTAACATCCTTTTGTCCGATTTTATCCGAATCATTGCATACTTCAAAACCCCGGATCTTGGGATCATTCAGATAACGCCATTTTCGACCGCACCTGATTTCGTATAATCCGAAAGCGCATAGATCCGACCGGATATTCGAAAATGCATGATTCGGATTCCGTGTATATATTGTCTATGATTGCT
The DNA here is from genome assembly GCA_947396885.1 of Heligmosomoides polygyrus polygyrus. Classification (NCBI taxonomy): domain Eukaryota; kingdom Metazoa; phylum Nematoda; class Chromadorea; order Rhabditida; family Heligmosomidae; genus Heligmosomoides; species Heligmosomoides polygyrus. Next base: position 26,817,260 of record OX377204.1, on the reverse strand, counting down.
CTTATTGTAAGTGTGTGACTCCGCGAAAACAGAATTTCGACTACCAATCGTGTTAAAATCGAAACGTCTTGGTTGATTTGCATGGCGCAATCCCTTTATTAGCACCAAAAATTGCTGTTTTCCTACACTTTTAAACAAATTTTAATTGCCATCTCCTTTAAAAAAATAGTTTTCTGTGACATCTCATGACACAGTGCTCTCATTTATTTTGTCCGGTGCATTAAAAGACTTCAAAGAAAACCACACTATTTTCATTTAAATGATAGACTATTACCTCGGAAAGTTTCTAGTTTAATTCAGAAGACACACATTTTGACTTGGATGATGTTCAGTTTGACAAACCTGTCCAACTTGGTTTGAAAAGTGCATGGACCGGCAACCTCTGTCGCCAACATGTGTGTTGAGCTCGAGGAGGAGATCATTCCTGACGTCATGGCCTTCTGTAACAGCACTTCCTATCAGGAGGAGTTTCGTTCAAAGGCCGGCCACGGTCCGGACGTTCCTTTCTACTGGGACTGCAAAAACGGCCTATGTGTACTCTGCTTAAGTCCTGAAGTTGATCAACGCAGAACCGTCCGGAGTGCGACAAAGTTGTCAATTTGAACTCGAAACTGAAGTCGTCCAGTCGACTCGCAGTCTCCGATGGTCAAACAGAAATTCGAAATGAGCCTTCTCCATACCAAGACTCCAACTAGACACCTAGTGGGCTTTACTTGTGGCGAACTTTTCGCTTTCCTACACTTTTGAGCATGCTTAAATTTTGATTAGACATTACTATTACTATTACTATCTATTACGCAGCATAAGGCACACGTCAGATAAACAAACTCAACAAAAACACTAGCAGAACAGATCCAAAAACAAGCAGAACGATCAAATTATCTACGGGTTATTCAAAACTTAATAGCCGCTTCCCTGCTATTCGCCTACAGGCCGGGAGACAAGGAGGACTTGGTGCAACTTCGAGTTTGAGCGATAGGTATTCGGACCCGGCCCTACATGTAAACATGTGCAGCCGAACACTTGACCGAGGAACTCGAAACCTAATTTTCACCGAGCCGCCCCTAGTTCTGGATTCAAAAACATTAAAGAATTTGGACGAATCGACTTTGAGGATGCCAGATATTATTTTGAACACCATGCAAACATCATGAAATTTCATGAAATGATTTCGGACAAGCATAATTTATTCGAATGTTTCATGTACGTAAATGGTGAATTTAGCTTAGCTACACTTCGTAGCTACCCATAATTATGTTAATTGCACAGTTAAATACAAAGACGAAGGACGGCGTTATTCAATCTCTTTGCGGGGAGGGAGAGGGCGGGAAAACCACGCGTTCTGCTCTGTCCTCGTAGATGCGTATTTTGCCCATAAAGCGACCTGCGGAGTTGATGGGTAAGTCAGTCTTTAATCTTTCCCAGTCATGTCTGGTAGCAATTAACTGAATCCGCAGGGAAGGCTTGGTTGGCCTAAGTGAGAACCGTAACCAAGAACCTCGATTCTAGTGCGCGCAACAGGCGGTGCCTCCGCCGACTGTGCAACAATGCGCCTATATAACTAAATTAGTATATGAAAACACCTCTGACTTAAAAATACATAGGTAGTACACACGCCATTGTCAAGGTAATAGTGCTCGAAACTTGGATAATTTTGCGATAGAACAAAAGAGTTTAGGATGTAAATGACAATACATTTAGGGTAAAATGAATAGCATAAGAGGAGATATGTGGTGTATTTATTTAAGAAAATATTTCACTGAGACCACCAGGAGCTAAGGAATGCAAATTTGTATGTGCTTTCAGAATTAAGACGGGATGTAAGCCTGAAGTTGAGCCAAATCCACCTCCTCTGTGGTCAATTAGGCTATATCCTGTGGGCGTATTTTTCTCCCCCAAAAGAGCGACTCCTCTGCTAGTGACGGAGTAGAATATAGGTCAACCTACTAACTTTTTTAACCTTCTGCGCGGAATTTCAACCTCGTCAATACACTTGCTGATTTCGATGATGTCGTTCATTTTTCAATGCACTCGATTTGAAGGGAGGTCATAGGAAAGCCGTGGAAAAGGCGAGCATTTATGTTTTTTTTTCTCGCCGAAACACCAAAACATACGAACGGTATTGTGCGCCTAGCCATAGGCAAATATTGCAAAAATATTGCACAAATATAATATGCTCGATATCAGCAGCAAAGTATTAAATTCTTTGAACGCACTGGCTGATTTAACGTTACCATTGGTTCAATTTAATTGCGCTAGGTATCTCTTAAGCAGATGCGTGACTGTGTCTTCAAAAAAATGTTTTGAACCATATTTTCATCCATACCTTCGAACAACATAGCCAGATCGATTTCAAGGACCTTGGGGCCTTGGTCTTAAATGTGTTCAGTTTAAAACGAGTAAAACGAATCTGCTGGGTATCATGTCGGTTACAGTGTGTGGATTAAAGCGTGATATACGTCTTCACATTGCTGTATCGATATCTTCCACAGGTTTGGAAGTTTCCAGAGCAAAGCAAAATGCTGCGAGCAATAGATAAACTCGTGATTGGCCGAACAGACGGCGACGAGGTGTGTTGTTGAATGCCGTGCGCTCTCGTCATACTACCGATCAGAAATTAATATTGTTCAGGGTTCGATAAACGCCAACGAGACAAGAAATATGTGGGCGCTTCTTTGTTTTACTCGAATTATAGATAATATCAAGGAGCACGGACGAATGTGAATCTGCCTAGGCTGTCGCAACTGAAGTACTAAACTATAATTTACTCGTAGAAAGCGCGTACGATTAAATGGCGCTGACTCACTTAAAATCGTCCTTTATCGAATTCCAAATTTCGGATCATAAATTATTACATGCTTCTTCTTCTTCCTGTTCTTGTTCTTCTCTGAGAGTGAGAGTATCAGGACTGCATATCAAAGATTACAACATGTTTGATTCCATATCCTGTAACATATCACTATCGCCACGTTGACCAACGAATACCTTGTTCCCGCCACTAGGCCGAGTTTCTTCCTCATCAAAAAAGCTTACATACGAGTTTTCGAGTTGTTTTGCTCATTCGTATACCCTTTTCTCTATCCCCTTATCTTTAATTTTTACATATGCTTTTATCTTTATATTTGGACATGAAACGAATATAAGTGCGGTTGAACATACTTCACTTCCTACGGAAGCGTCGTCGAGAGGAAGCGTAATGTAGCAAATGCTCACCTAGGTATGATCGGTAATATGCCCGGGCTCCTACAGGAGCTTTGCTCTCGCCAGCCTTGATTGAAAGTGGTTTCCACATCCACTTGGAGTCACGCCAATGCAAACGTCTACACTTTTATTACTGATAATAAATTGTTTGCTAACATTTTATTAATAACTAAAGTGTATTTGAAACTTTCATTTTGTTCTGTTTCACAGGCGCATATTAGGTGCAGTAGTAAATAAATAAATAAATAAATAAATAAATAAATTCGCTTCAAGGTGTACTGTAGTAGGCCGGGTACAACAGGGGGGACGGGGAGATAATTATGGATTGCTGGTTACAGCTCCGCTATGATTTAGCAGGAGCTAGCAATGTCGAGAATAGAATTGTCATTCCCACATACGATATTAATCACCATTTTCCAAAGCTGCGGGAAGTTCCCGTAGTCGCAATGCACAAGGCACGCAACTGTGACCAACATTGGGTTCCCTTTATTATAGTGCTTACGTATTCATGTACAGTTTTTACTGAACTTGTTGTTGCTGTTTTGACTGTAGCCAAAGCCGAGACGGTAATCGTTTATTCAGCTAATGTTTCGGCTATTCGCCTTCGTCAGAGCCTGGAAAAATCAAAGGCCAAGGTGATCCAGCCGGTCCCAACTGCCTTTTCAGGCTACATTACAAGACAAAAGGCGGCCAATCAGTGCCAAGTGTAAAGAACACGTAGACGCAGGAAATGCTCACCTAAGTGGTGCCTTCTGCTCTCGGGAATTGTTGGCTTCCTGTGTTGCTCACAACAATATTATGCTCATTTTGGCCTATCTCTTCGTCGGTAACCCCGGAATCCGCAACATTGTACTTAGCTAAGAAGGTGGATGCTGTCATAAATGGTCACCTTGCCTATGTCCTTAATCAATCGCTAATATATGTATAGCGAGATTCCTCAGCGTTGGTAGTACCGCTTCATCACCTCAGTTCTTAAAAAGGAGACAGCTATCAATCCTGGAAGCTGGGCCGGTCAACATTCTGTAGACTTTTTGGTGCTTAAGATTCTTAAGAAGCACATTCTTATACACATTTGGCAGCGGCATTATCTCTCAGAAGCAGTATTTCTTTTCTTTTGGTAGGTCTAGATCTGTTCAAACCAATCTCCTGTAATGGCTACACATGTTTGGACAGAGGCTCTGTACAGAGGTGTGATGTCGTTTACCTCCACATTGCTAAGGCGTTTGATAGAGTGTCTCATGCAAAGTTGGTTTTCAAACCAGTGAGATATAATTTCCACCCCACTGTAATTATAAGGTTGTCCCATAAGTCCCCGCCGATTTTTTTTTCAACGATTCACTGCAGATCTCGCAGGCGGTCTCTTGCATAACGCTGGATAGCTTTCAAAAAAGAATGATTTCCTCTATCAGAACATGTATTGCATTTCTCTTTTCATCATGAATTTTGTCAATTTTTAGGTCGTTGAAGTAAAAAGTGAAAAAGTAGCCATTTGCGCACTTGTTCTCTCCGCTTAGCTTTGTATTTTTTTGCGCAGTTTTTATAGCGTTTGGAAGACAACGTCCTGTACTACAAGAATATGTGTTAGTGCTATTTGCTCATTTGTCCTTTATGGATTTTTAGGCCATCAAATTGGGACATCCGAAGGAGGATGGTTATGTTTGCCGACAGCTCTTGCTGTGTGGTTGGACTTTTTGGGTTGATGTTGTATGTCATTCGAAAGAGAATGTCTTGCTCTATAAGAACAAAAATAACCATCCTCCTTCGGACGTCCCAATTTGATGGCCTAAAAATCAATAAAGGACAAATGAGCAAATAGCACTAACACATATTCTTGTACCACAAAACATTGTCTTCCAATTGCTATAAAAAACTGCGCAAAAAAATTACAAAACTAAGCGGAGAGAACAAGTGCGCAAATGGCTACTTTTTCACTTTTTCACTTTTCACTTCAGCGACCTAAAAATTGACGAAATTCATGATGAAAAAAGAAATGCAATACATGTTCTGACAGAAAAAAATCAAAAAATCATTCTCTTTCGAAGGCTATGCAGCGCTATGCAAGAGACCGGCGGCGAAATCTGCAGTAAATCATTGAAAAAAACGGCGAAGTCTTATGGGACAACCTAATTAATGGATCGCTCTGTATCTCTTTGGTAGGACGTTTCAGGTCAAGGTTGATGCTTCTTTTTCAAGCGTAGGGTGGGTAGAAAGTGGTATTCTACTAGTATTCTACTAGGAGGAGTATTCCCTATACTTTTCAACATCTACTTATACTGCAGAACTTCGCAATATTGTGTAGCGCTGCGAAGTTACAATGGAAATCTATGCTGCCAATGTGAAGATGTACGGAACTACAACAAGGGCCGAGGACGTTTGTCTGCTGCAGAACGCAATTGACTTGTAAGCAGGTTGGGCGGATAGATGTCAGCTTTCTCTCTCCCCCCCCCCCAAAAAAAAGCTGTTGTTTTGTTCGCATCTATCTTCCGGTACATCAACCCATCCACATACGAACACCATAGACGGGTGTACGTTATCAGCTTGCACTCTGTTAAAAACTAGGCTTTCGTTATGATAAAAATTAACATTTTGGGAATCAAACTCGAGATGTTTGCAATTCAGCGATGAATTGCAAACATCTCGGATACGTTTTTTTTTTCAAACATCTTTAACTACTAAGAAAAAATTTATTCTTCCTAAGGTACGCAAAACCAATGTACGCCCTCTTATTGAAATGAATTTCTGCCTTCTCTCCTTATATAAAAAGAAAAGACATATTCAGAATCGAGAAGACACAAAACAATTTCATTCGCATAATCCTCCTTCGAACAAATAGCTTCTTATATTCGCTAGCGCCAGAAGCTTCAATTAGAGACAAATATCTCGGTATACCAACCCTGGAATCTCGTCGCAAAGTATTCGATGCTTGTCTTGTGCATAAACTGCTACATTTTTTTCTTGCTTTCAAACCTTGTAAATTCTTTAAAATGAAAAAGTCTCTCACACGAGAGAAACCTGTAAAGTTATCTCTTCCTCGTCCCAGAACCAGACTTCGCGTATAGAGCTGGTCGTTTGTACATAAAAATTGCTAGGCACATTCGGTCTTTCTTAATACCGGAACAGATGAGAGCGCGTGTACCTTGATTAGGAATGACATTTCCTAGACAGTACATGACTTTGCATGCTTGTTGAATCGCTCTTCGTTCTATAGCTGGATTTTGCTTGTTTTTCGTCCCTTGATAGTTTATACATGCTGTTGTCACTGTACATTGGCTGCTTTTCAACGATTGCCTTATGCAAGCATAATAATTATAAACATAAACATTGATGCGCGTTCCTAGATGAAGGCATAAAATAAATGAGCAAATAGATAAACTGAGTACGGATAATGAAAGGCGACGATAGCTCAACCCTTTGTGGAATGCAACCAATTCTACCTCTACGAAACATAGCGAAGGCAACTTTAAGGCCCTTAAATTGACTTCTGCTGGACAGCTAATAGACAAGCCAGTGTGTTATCTTTGCTACTCATAGCAATTCGCGGTTTCCGGAGCGAAGAAGGCTTAGTTGGCATCAGCAGGGCTCGAACTGAGAGCCGCGTTTCGAGGTGCACGTCACGGCCGCCTCCTCAGACGGTGCTGTTGCTTTGCAAGATGGCGATAACAGGCCCGTATCACCGGACGTCTCAGATTTTAAGACGAGTTCATGGAGGTGGCTGTATTTGAGAAAGGTCCGAAAGTGCATCAGATTTCTATACATTAAGATAGGAATCAATGCTCAGGTGTTCTCAGTCGATACTCTTTTTCTAAGATATCGCTGTTTGAGTAATTTTCGATACCGCTTCGAAGTTTTCAGAGCATTAATATTTGGGTGAAAATAGCTCGAATGATCTTGTAGAATTTAAATCTTTTAGATATGCTCCGAACTTCTTCGGGCCTGTGCGAAGACAAGATGACAGGAGTGTATGCACATTTCGTGCACGACTTGCCTGGGTTTTCCATCAGTCAGTCGTCGTTCCGTGCTTTTCAATGACATCAGCGACTCCAGAAAATCATATGGGCTGCTAAATTCTCGTCAATTTCATAAAATCGAAACGTCTCCCTAGCCACGGTCTTCTTGCTTCGCATAAGACTGCTTTTCTATTACATATATGTTTACGCTATTGTACAATGTATGCGACATTGTTGGTTTTACAGATAAATAAAGGCTTAGAGCTCAAAACGATTTCAACAAGAGACTCACTAGATCGAGCTTCATAATTATAAGACCGAATTTACAACCGAGACCGAATGAAGCTTAAGAAGCCTAGGATTTTAAAAAGTTCAGCATAGAATGTTACGTGGTAACTGTTTTATGATCTTTGGACGACCCTTTGGTGACGACGACTGAAAAGGATAAAGTTCGTGTGTATGATTCACTCTACTCACTTTCAATTTTATTTTGTTTTCCGGTTTACGATATAGATATTTTGAAGTCCATTTGTCACGGTGAGAAAAGTTCGATTACTAGCCGTCAGAAAGCAAACCTCCTACATGATCAGGAGAACACTTCCTTTACCGGTTAAAGTTTTTTGGTTAAATTTCTATCACTGTTCACAAACTAAGCGTATTGCAGAATTAAAAAAGCGAATGAAAGCACTGAGAAGTAGTTGTAAGCTCTGCGTTGTGTCACGAACTAGATGGCTGTTTAAGAGTGCACCGTAGAAAAAGAAAAACACGTTGTAAACGATGTTGCAGATTCTATACCGAAAGAGTTTTTCAAGGATGGCTGCCAGAGAAAGATGGCATTCAAACATCACTCTGCTAGGGAATGCCATCAACAAGCCTACTTATGACTTTTGAGTTGAGCGATTCCTTGTACTCACGCAAGTTTTATACCCTCAAAACTGCGCTTTCCTCGTAAACTATTTAGCTAAAACCATTCCAAGAAGTTCAACAGGGAAAACCAGCTACACTTTTTATTTACAATGCGCGTTATGAGGTGATCTTCGCCATGCGTATTGAGTAGATGCCGCCGTCAGCCATAGTGTCGTACTGGCAGAAGTTGTAATCCTATATAGCTCTTGACGTATTTATATGCAAACGTTGGTGACAAAAGCGGTCGACATAATGGAAGCGTTTTTGGTGATCATCTCAATGTTTATTTGCAAAAATCGCTTTCCACCAAGCATGGTTTGAAATTTTCTAGTGACAACTTAACTGTAACCTATCACTGCCGACATATTGTCGAGTACGTCCTCTAGAATAGTGAAGCAACAGAAGTCAGAAAAAAACTGCGATTCTTTTACTTGAGCTGCCTAGCTAAAGATCGAAGATGGTCCTAAACAAATTTGATTCCTCATTCTACTCGCAGTCGAAAAATCGAGGATTTTTTCAATAATTGGGCATTATTTGAGAAAGCGAACCTTATATAAGCCGGCAGATCCCATTCCAGAGAAATAAACGCAGTTCACTGCCCATCCAGGAAGATTGAGGTTGAAGAGAAGTGCTTTCACCATTCCCTAAACAAGATTAATGACTCGTGAACACAAATGTGCAGAAATGCTTTTGGGAAAAGCGGAAGATGAAAAGCAGAGCAGAAAGGCTAGAGAAATGACCCGCAACCTGAACGGATGCGGGAACGGAAGTAATACCTATCCCCCATTTTCTCGAAACCGCATTCGAAACGGTATTGGAAACTGCTTTTATTGCGTTTTTCTTGAGCGAAACGGTCACTGCAGCAACATTTTCCATAGATTGGTCACCATCTTCATCGAAGCATTGAATAGTGAAACACGTCCTCGTAATAATAAGGTTTTATCTTTTATGGTCGAGCTGACGCAGTAATGCATAACACATGCGAAGTCTCGCCCTACTATAACAGCTTGCAATCCCCAATTTCTCCTCATACGGTTCCGACCACAACTTTTTCGCTGACGTGTTTCAGCGTTTTCTAGAACAGTGCTTTTAACACCCTAAGATTACTTGTAAGGCCTTAAGCAAAAACTGAATCAAATGGAGGCCGAAGCGGAGCAGCCACTTACTCCATTTTCCAATCAGGAAAAGAACTCCCTGGCTTCAAGGTTCTCAAAATTTTATAAACGTCTGGCATCATGGATCACATGGTAACTAGACATCCATCTGCATACCGTAGCGTTCTCACTTTAGTTTAAGCATGGAAACAAAACGCTTTTGCTGTCGTTGAAGGACTAAATCGTTGAATTTTGCCATAATATTTTGTGCTAAACTGATCTGTATTACTCTTTTTGCTCAACAAATTTCTACGTTCTGATTTTGATAATTTTCGAAAGCCAACTTTTGATGTATCCTTTTGAACAAAACTTACTTTGTATCACATTTTGGCTAATAGATGTTCTGTTCTGTTCTGTTCTGTATATTAGTGAGCCGTCCGTCCAGAGCCATATTTATCATTGGGACTCCATTCTCTCTCGGATCGAAGACGGATTTGTGACCGGCTAATCAAGGTGGCTCCATAATTCCGCAATAACCTGCACCCTGCGCGAGCCTAGAAGACTCCTTAGCATTCGTGATTGGGAAATGACGTAGGTGGACAGTTCCTAGATGCTTCCTGAAGCTCTGGTTTGGTCTCAGTGTTCAATAAGCAATCTTGGTCATTCAAAACACCTGCCTAAGGTGGACATTCGTCAAGGCCGAGTCTCTATCTGAAAATCTTCTACTATCTCTTCATGTCGAGGAAATTTACAGCACTGAACAAGAGCACCAATGCAATCTTGGGGCGGACGAGTGCATGGGGTGTCACCAAATCTGCTTTGTGATATCCTACTATATATAAAAGAGTAAGCGGTTGTGTCTGTCCTTCCGTCTGTCCATCCGTCTTCGTCAGTCCACCTAGCTTTTCATAGACGTCGAGTGACAGGCGTCCGGGTTGAGACGAGGTGTGACCCACGTCGTGTCGCGTGCGTCAGAAGACGTGTCTCCGATGTCGCGCAAAGGGCGTCTGGGTTGAGAAGACATCTCACCGACGTCGCTCGGTAGGCGTCCGGGTTCAGGAGTTGTGTCACCCATGTCGCGCAGTGGGTGTCTAGGTTCAGAAGTGTCACCGATGTCGCCCAAGTGGTATCCGGATTCAGAGGACGTGTCACCGATGTCGCGCAAAGGACGAACGGTTTTAAAAGACGTGTTACCGCCGTCGCTCGACAGGCGTCCGGGCTCAGGAGTTGTGTCACCCATGTCGCGCAGTTGGTGTCTAGGTTCAGAAGAGGTGTCACCGATGTCGCCCAAGTGGTGTTCGGATTCAGACGACGTGTTACCGACGTCGCTCGACAGGCGTTCGGGTTCAGGAGCTGTGTCACCCATGTCGCGCAGTCGGTGTCTAGGTTTAGAAGAGGTGTCACCGATGGGTGACCAGTGAAGAGGGGACCACTAAGGGGGAACACTGCAAGAGAAGGTCCAGCAATGGGGGGGGGGGAGTGGAAAGAAGGAGAACCAGTGAAGAGGGGACCACAATGGGGGACCACTGCAGGGAGGGTCCAGCAATGGGGGGAGGGAGTTGAAAAAAAAGAAGGACCAGTGAAGAGGGGACCACTGCAGGGGGAGGGTCCAGCAATGGGGGGAGGGGAGTGGAAAGAAGGAGGACCACTGAATAGGGGACCACTAAGGGGGACCACTGTAGGGGAGGGTCTGGTGAGGGGAACCAGTAACAGGTGGGGAGGGACCAGTGAAGCGGGGATCAGTAAAAGAGACCAGAAAAGGGGAGAGCAGCAAAGGTGGAAAGAGTGACGAGGGGGGGGGGGGCGAGAGGTGAAGGAGGCCCAATGAAGAGGGGACCAGTATAAGGGGCGGGGGGGGGGGGAGGGAGAGACGGTAAAGGGGACCAGTGAAGGTGGGATCACTGAAGGATGGGGTCCAGTGAAGGGGACCAGTAAGGGCGGACCTTGATTTTTAACAGTATCGTCGAACGGGTACCAGGCTTCAGAAGACGTGCTGCTGACGTCGTTACACGGGCGTTGAGGCTCAGCATATGTATCACAGACGACATCAACATGCGTCCGGATTCAGAACACGTGACCCAGACGTCGTACAACGTGCATCCAGATTCAGAAGTCGTTCCACAGATCATACTTTGCACAGCATTCGTGAGAAAACTTTTTAAAGGCTTCGTTCGACAAGTGTGCGCGTACTTGACTCTCACTATGCCTTTATTTTTTCACCTCGGCACAAGTGTAAGGGGTATTGGCGGGGCTGAGAGTGAGGGTAAGGAGAATGGTTAATGTTATCGGAGGAACATGATTGCTGTCGGACAGTTAACGGCATCGAGCGGTCTACCGACACCCATTGGTTTCATTTATGTTTCCGCAGATTAAGCACTTTGGGGTGAGACTCTTACAATCTGTTCCTCAGGATTTAGTAGGACACATGTAATTCGGAGAATGAAATGAAAGTAAGAGGGCCAAAAGAAGAAAAGAACCCGGTCGGGTGTTCTATACTCGGGGTTTGGGGGCGAAGCCCCCAACCAGACATTTGGCGGCCGCGAGGCCGCTGAACGTCTGGTGTGCATATAAACCTCTAGTGGCTATTTATTGCTACTACATAGAGAAAGACTTTTATGATCATTGGAACGCTGAGTGCATTTGTTTAAGAAAATAATCCACAAACATCGTTGATATATTAATATTTCATCTCGCTCAGCTTCATTTCTGCTAGTAATTAATAATTTAAACTGCTTCAAGGAACACAACAACGGATCTGATTGATTAGATACGAATAGTTCCTAAATGGTGATAAGTGCATAGTGAACACTGACATCTAACCACAGCGTTGCTATCAACAAGCACAGCTATACATAGATTGACAGTTCCAGTGATTTTCTTTATCGTTCTGCACGGTAAAATTTGTCAAGTTATACCTCTGAATTTGAGGAGATTCAGCGGCTTTTTGTGAGGTTGTCAAGTAGTTTTTTTTACATTACATTCTACATTCGTCTGTGAGTCGCAAAATATGTAGCTTTACTGCAAAAACAAGATCCCGGTTTTGCTTGATGCGATGTCTTGAAAAAACTTCCTGTGGAACAGGGGCTGGAATTTCGAAGAGCTCGCACATGCTCATCCAAACGTCCCTCATATTGCTGCTTTCCCAAACATTCTTCTGACCCACATCCTTCGCGTGTAACCTGCTGTAGTGTACCACACAACTGACAGGTTTCACTCCTTGTGCAGTGGCTACACTTGTTCCAACTTTGGGAAACTACAGAAATGAATGTTATCTTTAATGAAGAATTAAGCCAGGCAGCGAACACAGCGAATTATTTGGTACAGTCCGTCTTTGTAAGATACGAAAAAAGTCCATAGCTCCATACCTGCCTTTTTCATAGAATGGTTACTTTGTCCCAAAGGTTCTGTTCTTACCGCAGACGACAGCAGAGAATCAAATAAACAGCCACGGACCGTTGATCAAATTTTAATCGGATTGAGATTTTCTGTATTGAGTACTTTTGTCTTTAGCAACACAGTCTCAGCAATTACGCTCTATCAGTTAAGTGGGCTCATCGTTGCCTTAACGAAGTTCTTCAATCCTTGGCCGCCGCACGAAAAATCCCTCTAACGTTCCGGAAAATTTGCGTAGAAGGGGAAGAAACCTTTATCTTCCCTTGTTTCGTTCCGTATCCTTCTTTTGTCACATAATTTGTGTTTCATAGCGCTTTCTTCGCTTTTTCTATGTCTTCTTCTTCTTCTTCTTCTTCTTCTTCTTCAGCGTTTGTCCCGCCTCAAGGCGGGGTCCGCTATTTTGGTGTGGTGACGCCACTTTACGCGATCAAATGCTTGATCGGGATGGATACCAGCAGCCCTTAGATCCACATGCAACGTATCAAGCCAGCGCTGCTTCGGCCGCCCTTTAGGCCGTTTTCCGAGCACATCTATGTTAAGGCCAATCTTCCTAACAGTGTCACCACTAGCTCGAAGAACGTGGCCATACCACCGAAGGCGAGCTTCACGTAACTTGTCAGCAATTGGAGCGACACCAAACTCTGGCGTATTTCATCGTCGCGAATACGGTCCAGGCGCGTAACACCAGCCGTCCAGGGGCCGGATTCAACAAAGTTACTGCAGTAACTTTAACGGAGAATTGTAGGCGAAATCACAGATAACGCGGCCTATCGAGCGATAACAGTGATGTTCTCACTGAAAGCTCTGTAAATTCCGCTGTTAAAGTTACGACGTTTGAAGTTGGGAACCTCTGTGAAATCTCTGTAACTCCTGAAGCTATTGCGCCCCACGGCTAAATGCCGACCCAATGGCAACAAGTGGGGAGCGTTGCCGAGATTATGCAGACGGATCGATACACTCGGTTAAATCAGTGATTGTTAAACATTCGAATGAAGTTGTGGTCTATCATAAAGCTCTATTTCTTGATAAGCACCTCTCTTCTTTATTTACTCGAAGTTAATGAAGTATGCCGTTGTTTTAGAAGGGTATTAGTGCAGAGTATGTTTTAAATACGATTTCAGACCACTCAATTCGTCAACTATGGACAACTACAAGCTATCAGATTATTCACCTCGGCTCTCCTGTTCTTCTGTAGGAAAAATCTTAACGTAAGTTATCCTATTATTCAGTCTCATTTTCTCATTTACTAAATACATATGCCTACTTAGTTGTTTATTGATTAGTGTTGCTTCATTGATTTTTTATTACATTCTTGACATGGTATATTTGTTATGAAACGTAGAATGGTTTTGCACGGAAGCAAGTCCTAAGGTGTATGAACTACGTAAAGAAATAAGTAGTCTATGTGCTAAAACATCGTATCTGTTAAGCCACTCAACAATATTGCAGAATGATTTTCAATTTGTTAACAGTAATGAGATTCATGCTGATTCATTCATGTTAAAACTATGAAATGTGTTTGAAAAGCAATGCATATTTCCATCTCTCGGTTTTATGAGTTTTCACCTCCAATATACACCTGCTAAGCTTCGGATTTAGAATTACCACATATAGATCGCTACCGTGTTCAGAAGAAACGGGCTCAGATGGGTATGCATAATCACCTTGTTAAAAAGACATTTTCCCATTTCCTGACAAGTCCAGAGTTATGCTTGAGGTTAAACGTTATGAAATAATGTTCAGAGAATTCAGTAAGATTAGTGATCATTTAATGAGTATTTTTTTCAGACCTAAATGTAATGCGTATCTTCACAACCGGTCATAGCAAGCTGCCAAACAAATAACAAACAAATAATAATTATGTGAGTTTGCATTGTTTCTGTCTTTAGCTCGAGCGTGTACTGTTCTCCTAAAAAAAATTTTTAGTTAAACAAATGATTTACATATTTCAGGAATTAGGTTACGTTGCGGATAACTAATGTCCGACTTACCGAGGCTGTGAAGCGCAGTCGTTGCTTATACCGTTTAACGGACGTCAATATTCATGTACAGAGTACAAGATAAAGGTACTGTTATGCGTGAACTTGCTTTGCCTCACTGTTTGCAATGGATTCAGCTTTAAACCCACAGGTTCTTTCGCCGGATCCATACAATTGTGGAGGACTGCGTCGTCAGTAAGAATACGGTCACGTCCTGTTAAGAGTGGTTCAAAGAAACGGAGTGATTCCCAAAAATCTGTTATTGTTCTTCGTGTTTGTTCCAATGAATCTTGATAAACACATTGTAAATTTGAGAAGTGCTTGTGTTGATGTCTGCTGTAATGACGAATTCCAGGGCACATCTGGTACACACTTTTCGAAATATGTTTGACAAGCCGTCTCTATCGTACTTTGGAAGTGTTCTGAAGAACTGCTGCTGATGTACATAGCGCTACCACGAAAAATGACGTATTTATTAATAATTACAGAACACAATAAGAAAAAAATTCGATGAGCAAAAAAAGTAGAATACGATCCTCCATAGTGGATGCACATTTAAGTCACAGGTAACATCTGAAAGGGTATGAAAATCTTTGAAATCCTCAAAACCAAAAGGAATGTGGTAGCTCGAGCAGCAATTTCCACGCTGTTGACGCAACTCGATGAGGTATTCAAACGAAGTGGAGTGAAGCTGGAACCGTATATACAATGAAAATCGGAGGATATCGTAAGAGAAACAACTGAGAAAAGGGTGCAGACCGGAACAGGTCGAACCAAAAGTGACATCGTCATAAAGCGCGAGTATCGCGAGCACCAACTTAGCGTTAAAAACGAAACTGACAATATTAAACATCAAAAAAGCCAACATGAAGAGGAATCAACGACGACCAACATAGCCAGGTACAACATCAAGAACAGAGAAACGGAGGCTAACAGAAAATCCCTCAGTACCTGTTTGAAGCGCCCACAATGAACCTAGTAGATCACAAAAGCGCTTCAATGCGGGGGAGGCCGAACTTCTCATGAGCGTATCCACGAACTGATCGATGAGCACGGACCAGGTACCCTTTTAGTCATAGCTCGTCAGCTCTGGGCGAATCGCAGGGCAGAAACTAAATATTACATTCCACGTTTCGAGACAGATCGCCTTTCCTTGATCGAGCGACAGAAATTCCTCCTAAAAGGCAGCAATGGATACTGAAAAGAAACTCGTTGCTCAGAGATAGTTCTATCTCTACGGAAGAGGTTTAAGTCACCTTGTCAGCAAACAGAATTTTCCAATAGACCATGATGGACTCCTAGCTCGGCGTCGAGTTTTTGCACCCGCTCAAGGAGTTTGTAGAAGCAGCAAAACTAAAATTCCTTAAAAAAGTCACGAATGTTTATGAAAGAATAAAACAAAAAAATGTTATAACAAAAAATATGTAGAAGCTTAGCAACTTTTCTATACCTTTAGCAGTTCATCAGCAGGCAATCCAGTGCTGTTATGAGCAGATATTCAATTATTCAACTCAAAATGAAGGATCTCGCTGTCGGCAACAAACACAGATAACCGAAGAAATATTATAATTGGCAATTTCAAAAAAACCTGTAGACATAGAACTGCACATCTCTAATTTGAATGCAATAGTAAGGTCACCCTAGCTTCCATTGAACTATGACACCTCATCTCAGTTCCTAATGCAAAACTTTCCAAACAATATAGAAACTAGGCTACCCATTCAAATCATTCAAAACTAACCGTAAATATGATAATTCTTGCTGCAGCTCCTCCCAACTGAAATCGTGTACAGTTTGAGCCTCTAAATTATTAAGCACAAAATAATGACATCGTAGAAAACAAATATTAAGAAAGATAACCTTGAGATTGCATAAGGACAACGCGGTCCACAGCAACTAGGTGCAGATCCTTAATCAAATCTAACAAGCCATTCGGTCCTGTGCCACAACAACCAAAAGAATAGAAATAGTATAAGGTCGGGATGGGAATGCAGCTGCATCCATTTTGTCTTCGACTTCTGCACGACGGCACAGCTTTCAATAACAGTACACTAAAAACGAGAGAGATAGAGAACAACCCTTGGTAAAGAGTAAAAACGAGAGAGATAGAGAACAACACTTGGTAAAGAGGATCTAGAGAAAGAAAACTTAACCTTCGTTAAACTTCCGATGATTTACATCAAATACTCGATTCTGTCTCATAAAACGATGAATTTCTAACCTATCACCTCCTTTCGATAGAAGTAGATATTCGCGTACAATCTAAAATACAGGGTTGTATGTAAGGGAAATATGAATCTATAACAATAATAGACCGTACATTCTCCTACAATCCAACACAAGCACAAACAATGCAATCCACACCAATTAGTTTATAAACTGAAAACGTTATAAAAAGAAACTCTAAAAAAATTCGCTCTGAATGGGAAACGAACTCACTAGCTAGTTATCGCAAGCGATTATGATTGGAAGGCGACGAGGTAACTGCTCCCTGTGATGCTTAACAGAGTGTTGGATTCCGTCAACACTCTAAACTCACTCTCGAAGTTCTCAAAGGTCATAGAAAGCCGTTTGAGGAGAGATTCTAAAATAAACTGGGCTTTATACAATAATATTACATGGCAACACACCAGGACATCTGATAAGTACCTACCATAAATAAGCAAATAAACTGATATGTTGGTACAACCATTTGCAGTGCATCGCAAAGAGGAAGAGAAATCTTCAAATGCGCAAGGAACCTGTAAATGCATCACAAATAAATAAAGCGCCAGAAGGGTCCTTAAAGCCACACGTGAAACCAGAATGCACAGATAATGAAACGCACATGCCGATAAGGTGTATGAAACATCTCGTGAACATCAAAGACAACTTCCATATACCTAAACAATGACAGGGAATACGTGAAGAGAACATGAATCGCAAAGAAGATGATGGAAACACAAAATATCAAGCAACGAATTGCGAATTCATGTTCAATACCTAACAAATTTTTGTTTAAATGAAATCCGCAATCTCGTCCTTCTTGCTATTCCTATGCTGCTTACAGACTCTGCCCACTGCTCGTGTAGCTCGTCCCGTTGCCTTTTACCTACTCGGCCACCTTAAAGTGTTACCTATTTCATGTAACTGTTTTGATTTTTTGATATATTGACGGTTTACTGACCGCATGTAAAACTTGCGTGGTACTTTTCGTAGTTGTCCGTGTAATGCTTCATGAGGACCTCGGTTTCTCTTGGTTGAAATTGAATTGCCTTTTTTCGCTCCATCTATAAAATTTACATCTTTAGATATCCATTTTTATTTCGTTAAAATGAGACTTGGTTAGATCGATGTTGTCTTATTGAGCTGGTAGCCAAAGTTGTTATCACATTTAAGGGCTGGGCACACTTCTGCTGCTTGACGCAGCTCCAATGATGAAGAATAGGGCAGAGAAACAGAGTGCGTGTCTCTGCGTCAGGGGCGGCGGCACGCTTATGGCACACTTCGCTTCAGCGTTGACGCCCAGCGTCAGCGCTGCAAGCGTCAGCTTCACGGAATGAGGTCGGTCATTCCGTGAAGCTGACGCTATCGCTCCTGAGCAAGAGATAAGATACGTAAGATAGGAAAGCCATTTCTTCAATCAAGCCAGCCAACTGGTCAGCTGAGCGATGGTTGGCAGTGGTCCAATGCCAACACCAGAGAAAGAAAGAACGACCGCTCCTCACCGCAAACATGTCCAGAGCCTGAGAGCGACGCCCCGCCCCGTTTTTGACGCACTGAAGCCGCTGCCGAGTGTGCCCAACCCTTTATTCGACTCGGCTTACGTTTCGGCGAAATTTTTTCCCCCAGCTTATCGGGGGACTGACCTTATCGGTGGATGCCGAGACGGACCACCAGTCACCCGAAGCTGGACTAGAGCGTGGGTGAATGGGTCAACCCCACGGACAACCCGACTTAAATAACCTGCGGGTCAGACCAGATAGATCAGAACCCGTAGAGCTCGACGAAGGGTGCCAGTTCTTGGGTTACCGCCAGACACTCCTCCTTCCGGTTTACCTGGGGATTCCTAGCCGTGATCCACAGCGCCTCAACGGTCTTGCGCCCCGATATATCACTCTCTCGAGCTAAAATCAACACAGACACCTGCAGCATCGCGCCCGCATGACATCGGACCCTGTGCTCCCCCCAAGGAGTTCGGACATTGCCTTTTCTAAGGCCGTCCAAATGCTCCTTACTTCACCGATAAGGTCAGTCGTTCCTTCATAACTGTCATGTCGGATCTTGTCGCTATCTCTCCTCAAGATTAGTACTCTGTAGGATGAAGTGGTGTTTGGGAGGGCAGTTTCGCAAGTGTTTTTCGACTTTTTCAGGCTCTGACGAAGGCGAGGTCGCCGAAACGTAAGCAGAGTCGAATAAATGTGATAACAACTTTGGCTACCAGCTCAATAAGACAACATCGATCTGAAGTCTGCATGCCAAGGTTTACTGAAAGTCGAACTTGGACAGAGACTTTGTTAATTGTGTCATGCTTAACTGACATTCAGCATTTTAGTGTGCCGACGCAAGCACTTTATTTCTAGTTGGCTGTGACGTTTTGAGCGATTCCGAGTGAATGAATGGCTATGTCTATCTAAGAAGTTAAGCTTTTTGATTACTTAAAGATAGAATACATTTCTTGACCTGTTTCTTTAGTTCAGATTCTTTATTCTAGTAAGGCATTCTTTTTAAAACTTGGGTTTTCAGCTTCAGAAATCATTCTCTAGTACTCTCCGGGGTTATTTCTACTAATTAACCTACTCATCGGTGGTCCGCATTCTAACACTACTAAACTATTCCCACCGTCGATGGTAACAGAGCAACTCAGCTTGACGAGCTTATGGTTTGCTGTGATCAGGTCACAGCAAACCAGCCGGTCCTTCGGCGATCGCTTGCATACTGTGCGGAAACTCGTTCAACCGCCCCGGAAAACTCGTCACTATCGTGCATTGGAAGTCGTTTTAGATGTGAGCGGTTGCCCTCGATTCAAGCACCGAAAAAATTTAGTGCTGTCCTCGTAGCTACGTCTCCACTCTATACAACATAATAATCTGTTCTTGTACAAAGGAATATCCGCCGTACTCACGATCCAAAGCTCCTGACGACAATGCTGTGCCACGTGAGGTTGTGTTCCTTGTTGAATTCTTTGATATACGCTGCAATGTTCTTCTCGATGTTGCACCTGAAAGACATGAAGTGTTTGCAGGCTGTGAAGTGTCCCGCTGACGCGAGATCGGACGCCTGCAAAAGATCGACATAAAAGGGAGTCCGTTAATTAGCGCGAAAAGCGTTAGACGAAGAAACGGAACACTTACAACTAGACACAGGAGTAATCGAAAGCTGCAGGCTGTGAAGTGTCCCGCTGACGCGAGATCGGACGCCTGCAAAAGAACGACATAAAAAGGAGTCCGCTAAACAATTTGGATATCGAAATTAGCGGAGAAAAGCGTTAGACGAGGAAACGGAACACTTACAACTAGACACAGGAGTAATCGACAGCTGCAGGCTGTGAAGTTTCCCGCTGACGTGAGCTCGGACGCCTGCAAAAGAATGACATAAAAAGGAGTCTGTATATCGCTCTGTAAGCACGTGAGGTACGCATGAAGGCATGAGGGAAAGAGCAGATGCCTGGAGGAGGTAGACATGAAGGCTAGGAAAATTTTCAGTACAAGCCAAATCCTCCTGCTGCTTCGTTGACGAACATATCGCTGAAATTGGGTGGTTAAGCTACTCTAACGTTGACAGTTGCAACGTTTGGGCTCATCTGCTATGTAGGAGGACTGTGCTGTATACGCAAGAATGCTACATGGCAATATGGAATTACTGATGACATGTAATTTCGCCATGTTGCATGTTTTGTTGTCTTGAACTGATCCACATTGTAGTACGATCCTCACAGAGAACTCACTTGTCTAACCTATAAGCTGATTTTAAATCTTGCCGTTAAATACGCCGACATGAAAACATCCTCCAAATGCTGTACTTGCCTCAACGGCCCACTTCTCAGCAACCTTTATAAGGATGTTCGCTTAACGTAGGAGGTGATGGGAAGAATTCTCAAATCAAAAAGAATTCTTCCAAATGGAAATGATCTTAAGTCAGGTTAGATTACAGACTGAATAAGATGTTTATAATATTTTTTGTTCAAGCAAAATTTGGTATAACTTCCTTTGAAATTCTCTTAGTTCACCTGCTTCAATAAGCGCAATAAATTTTTAAAATTTATGTTTTTTGAGGAAAAATAATAAACTAGAATTATCATAAAGCACAGCAAAGAAACAATCATATAGCGCATTAAAAGATCATATCGCGCAAGGCACTCGAAAAGGTCGTCGAGGTTTCTTTATTGATAGTGTAAATGCCGCTTACATGAAGCATCTAAATGAGGATAGGCGTCTTCTTTACAATTGTTTTTAATGCATCGTGAACAAGTGTGAAAATTCGTGCAAACAGAAATTTTGCTATCGGTCGATTACAAATCGCGATGTCTTGGACGAAACCATGACGCAGTCTCTTTTTGGCATCAAAAATGAACAGCTTTCTGCTCTTCAAAACAAGCTTTAAACCATTATTCTTCTTCTAAAAATAAGGAATATAACAATATTTCCACTTACTAGGTAAGTGGAAATTAAAATGAAACATGAATTAAAACTTGAAAGAAAGTTATACAAAAATTTTCCTTGAACAAAAAATCATTCCAACCCTTTTGAAGAGTCTCTAGTTCAATGTAGAGGCTCTGCTCAATTTGAAAGTACGGTTTGATTACAAAAGTCTTAGCCTAGCTATGAAGAGTGTTCAATTCTGTGTGTCCAATTCAACGTGAGGATGGTTTATATTGTTCTCTTACTTCGATTAGGTACACCTGATATGTCGAAATCGTTTAGATAATTATATTTGGGTGTAGCGTTCTTACAAGAGTGAAGAACATTCTGAACTGCGTATCCCTATATGACACTTCCAAGTGCCGAGAATAATGGCTTCCCGCATATTACGTCTTCCTCAGCGCATTCATGAGTGGCCCTCACATGCTGATAAAGAATGCTGAGAAGGAGTGGACCTTCGAGACAAATACAACATTCGGCAGTTTTCATGCTAGCATATTTAACTGTTAGATCTAAAATCAAACTATTGGTTAAACATCTAGAACCATCCACATCTGTGAAAATCGTACTACAATGTCGATTAGTTCAAGCATAGAAGAAATGGAGAAATGACTCAAACTTTAAAAAACTCCTCGGCAGAAGTAACGCAGAAGTAACGAGAAAAGCACGCTCGAGCCATAATTTGATTCCCTCTACCTCCGACGCTTAGCAAACGTTTAATAGCAAGAGCGCCCGGGAATCGGTGGACTGGGGCGCGTTTGTTGGAAAGACTGGCTTTGGTCATTGCTTCTCATGGTTTTCACGATAAGACGCTATCCTTGCACTGGAAAACCCAGTCTATTTCCGTGAAACACCTTGATGTCCAGGAGCAACTGTACGCCCATCTACAATGCACTGATTGAGCAGGTGTGCAGTGATGAATGACCAGATACGGACACCGACAGACATTTGAATGCGACTTGAGGATAACAGTCAACCATCTTCATGGCAATGTCTACCGCAAAATTCTTTCGAATCGGGTGCTCCAATAACTACGTGATTCGTGCAAAACGTTGAGGACCAGTGCTTGTGAGTTGTTGCTTCTCCGCCAAAGCTAAAGTGTCATTGTGGTCACTGGGTAGGAAAGTTAGCTCCTGTCTACCAAACGTGATACCGTGTGAGTCTGACTGCGACGAACCACGTGCAAGGGAGTCCGAAGATGACTACCACTAGGAGTTTCACCTTGTTGCTGCCTTGATTCTAAGTAAATGCTCCATATTGAGTTCTTTTTTTTTGCGTGATACACGGTAGCGACCCAGTTCTACACTGCTCAACTTCATATAATGCCAGCGCAACTGGCAGAGAACGTCTGGAAACGAGACCTACGACAAGTGATATGAAAGCAAGGAAGAATTGGTTCGAAAAGGAGAAAAAAGTGAGAGTCGACCGCTCAAGGCGCGTCGACGTGGCACTAATGGGCTGAGCCTAGACGGCTGTTTTGTGCAATGACGTGATTACGGACATTGCGCAAAACTGCCGTCGAATCTTTAACTCCGTAAGTTTTACAGCGGTTTTGATGAATCAGACGTTGGAGGCGTTTCTCTGTTAGATTGCCGTGATTTGGATCCGCTGTTAAAAGTTACTGCAGTAACTTTGTTGAATCCGGCCCCAGCTCAGCATTTTCGCTTCCATTACGCTGAGGCGAGTCTCAACCTCGTTGGTTGCAGGCCAGCACTCAGCTCCATACATCGCTACTGGTCGGACGATATTTCTATAGATCTTCGATTTAAGGCGTTTCGGTATCTTCCTGTCGCATAGAACGCCTATCATCGAGCGCCATTTGGACCACGCTGCGCTCACGCGCGAGTTCACCTCGAACGTCAGACTACCATCAGACGCAATTGCAGATCCAAGGTACTTGAATTTGTCGTTCGTACTAGCGCAGTGCCATTGATCTCAATGGTTACGGCTTCGTTTACGTCCGTTGTCAAGTATTCAGATTTTTTGACGTTTAGCTTGAGCCCGAACATCGCCAAACTGTCGCGCCAGGCTTGTGTTTGTCGCTCGAGTTCACTCCTCTCTTCGTTTTCAAGCATTACGTCATCTACGTGCAGCAGCGTCTAGGGGGTAGGCTTCTGAAGGTCTCTCGAAATGGCATCCATTACGACAATGAATAGGAGCGGGAAAAGCGCAGAGCCCTGGTGAACACCGACGGAGATAGGAAACTCCGCCGATGTCCCGGCTGGCGCTCGCACACTACTCGTTGGACCAGAGTAAAGTATGCGCACCCACTCAATAAGCTCCTCAGGAACACCGTGTTGTCGTAAGGCGTACCATATAACCTCACGCGGTACACGATCAAAGGCTTTCTAAGTCGAGAAAAGCTATGTGCAGCGGTTTCTGCTTTTCGCGATGTCTTTCTACCAGAAGACGAGCAGCATGTATGGCATCGATGGTGCCACTGCCCGCTACGAAGCCACATTGATTGGTGGAAAGTTGGACAATATCGTGAATACGTCCATCTACAATTCGCTCGAAGAGCTAATTGAGTGGGTGAGTTTTTCTTTTTACAAAAAATATCACAAAAAACGGTGAAAAAATTGAATGGGTGGTAATTATGAGGAACTAATCTGTAGCAATCAAACGCAAAAAAACGGACAATGAGGTCGAAAAGCGGGAAACAACCGCGGAGTAAAGTTGGGGCACACGCAAATATATTTGCCAAGATCCCAAAATGTCGTTAATGCAATTTAACAAAAATTTTTATCGTTGAATTTCGTAAAAAAAATTAACGAAAAATGCCGGTAAATCTGGTAACGTTAATCGTTAAACGCACAACCCTGGTTCACACATAACCCCGCTAGAAAGAAAACCGTTTAAAGTCCTCGCAATGAACCATAGTCAGTAGCAACATGATCCTTAAATTTCAAATGTGTAGAGCATACCTTGCAAGAATTGTCGATAACCTTGCTAAGAGCATCAGCTACAGCAGCCCTCAATGCAGGGTCCATACATAACTCAGAGTTCGGGTCGTCGCCGTCGGCTAGAAACTCTTTTCATCATTCAGATCCCTTTTCAAGGTGACCATTGAGATTGTTGGGATATCTATCGCTTCCTCAGAACAATGAGTCCTTTAGAAAGTTTAGGTTATTCGATAATCTATAGATCAACTAACCTTGCATTTTAGTTAGTCTGGTCATGCGTTCTGCTCGAGAGTCTATCCTCCTCTCTCTTACCATTGCTGTTGAGGTAGTTGGCAGTGCAGAACCGTTTAGCGCAACCTGAATTCACCAGTTCGATGGAAAATGACAATTTTAAACACCGCATTCACCTTGAAGTCTTGATTGGCTGTTTGGGTTTCTAGATTCCCTTCGAAGCAGTTGTACTTGATGTTGAGCGGCACACCGCCGTA
Organism: Heligmosomoides polygyrus polygyrus; assembly: GCA_947396885.1. Lineage (NCBI taxonomy): Eukaryota > Metazoa > Nematoda > Chromadorea > Rhabditida > Heligmosomidae > Heligmosomoides > Heligmosomoides polygyrus. Next base: position 26,792,729 of record OX377204.1, on the reverse strand, counting down.
CGCAAAGTCGGTTACACCGTTGTCCTCACCGTCCAGCCACGTGCCTGTACCATCATTGCAGACTGAAATAAGGCTTTAAAGCCTACGAAATCCGACGATGTTTCAGCGACCCCCCCCCCCACAGATGCCCCTGTTGCCTGTAAATGTAGCCCGCATCTGTGAGCGTATGCTCTGTTGAGCGGAAGTTACGGGACACTCGGTGTTTAAAAAGATAATTCTGCTCTACTGCAGTTAGTCTGCGAGCACAATGACCCCACTCAAAGACTCTTGACTACCGTCCAAAAGCATGTCGAATAGTTCAGCCAGCTTCGATGCGATAACTACCAGTTTGCGGAAACTCCTTCACTGCAGATGTTCTTTGAGCAACCAGAAAGGCACGAGATTGGAAGACGTCAATTGACGCCAGTAGCCGCATGGTTCCCTGTTCTTGCAAATTGTTGTAATTCGTCGCGGAGGGAAACTGATGCCAGCTCTTGACGTCGAAGAGGGTGAATTCCACCCCTCCTCGTCTTTTCCCTTCCTAGTTGCTTGATGTGGACAGTAGGTTTGAGTAGGTTTGATTTCTTATCTTTCCAACAACAATCAGAAAAGTATTTCTGGCTAGTAATTGTATTTTATTTTTAGGGCGCGTGTAGCGCAGTCGGAGAAGGCGCCGGCTGTCGCGTGCACCCGATACCAGGTTTGTGGTTCGGATTTGCCGCCCAGGCCAACCATCCCTCCGGGGTCGGTGAATTGGTACCAGAGGTGTCTGGGAGGGATAAAGCGCTGGCTTGTTCATCGGCTGGGCACCTCAAGCCATTGTGTGGCCAAATACGCATTCAGATCGCCTCCACGACATCCCGTAGAAATAGAAAGCGCTGGTGCATCCCAAAAGGTATTGAGTAACGCCGTCTTTTATCCTTATCCTTTATTCTATTTGGGCATGGCAGCGCAGTTGCAGGAAGTACCGGCTGTCGCGTGCATCCGACACCTGGTTCCTGGCTCGGATTTCTCGCCCATGCCAACCAAGCCTTCCATTCCTCCGCGGTAAGTGAATTGGTACGACCTGTCTGGAAGTGATAAAGCGCGCTCATCGGCTGGCCACCGCAAGCCATTGTGTGGCCGAATACGCATTCAGACTTTTCAACCTCAAGAGCCTTTTCTATAGACGTGTATTCTCTGACCTGGTTTTTTGTTTTAAAATTCTAAGAGGCGAATCAAAACTTGCAGCTAGCAAATATTGGGTTTTCCTGCCAACGACAGGTCACCGTAATCATTTTCGCTTCCACTATCCTAAAGTGAAGAAGAAATATCGCGAGAGAGTTTTCAATTCCTTATTTTATCGTGGAGCTCGCTGGTTGCAAATGCTACCTGCAAGTTTACTAGGAGCTCCAAACGCCAATGTTTTTCGAAGAAGGTTGAGGAAAATAGACTTACTCTCAATGCTGCACTTAGAGGACATTACATGAGTTCATTCAGCTTTGGTTTACCTATTTTTTGGCATGGTTTACGTCGTCGTTTCATTCCTGTTTAGTTTAGTATTATGCTCTTTGTTAATGTTCCATACTCAACATTGTTGTTCGCTTGTTCTCCTAACTTTCCAACTTTTTTCCCTTATTTTCTTAATTTTTTGTTGTTGTTTGTTCGATTTGCTGTCACTTGTAAACTTTTCTTTCGCCTTTTTCCTACGACATCCCATAGCTGCTGTCGTGTGGACTTTAATGGGAGCGGCGGACCTACTAAGATGGTATCCGGAGCCGTTACTTCTCGCGACTTTCAGTGTTGGCGGGCCACTGCTCGTTTCCCATTAAATTATCCACTTCACCAATCCCCCATAACCCTCAGGCTTCTAGTTCCTCCTTCATTTTTTTCAAAATCGTTCTTCTTGTTGTTAATTTAATTTTGCTCACACAAACTCTTATCACGAATTGCTGTGTTGTGTTGTTGAGGAGTTTGGCTTTCTAGCTTTTTTTTCTTTTTTTTAGTCATCTCCACTGTTTGTTAACGCCGTGTCCATGTTGCTTATTTACTGCTCATTGCGCACAGTATTGTGCAAATAAATAAATAAATAAATTCAGATCGCCTCCACGACCTCCCACAGAATTAGAATGCATGGCGCATCCCTAAAGGGATTGAGTAGCGCCGTCATTTATCCTTTATCCTTTAATTCTACTTATTTATTTTCTATTTGTCTCGGAATTCCACCTAGCTATATCTTACATCAACTAAACCACTCGACTCACCTAATAAGCTTTGCATTTGCTGACTGTATTTACCAGTTTGTACCATTGAAGCCGTCGAAGACTTGTTGAGTCTTACTGCCCTAACAGTGGTAGCAAAATGGATAGGTCGCACTGCCCTCGCATTACCGTTGAAAATCAGTGCAATGCGCAAACAAACTGTTGTAAACTGCGTCTTTGGCTTTGACTACTACACACATTGGATGATAGAATTTAGGCATTCACTTTACTCTCCCAAGGTTTGCATCAACACTTTTTATGACAGCGTCTCCGTGTTTTCGCACGACCTATTAGAATTGGCACATTTTTCTGGTCGGATTTGGCCGCACTCTCTATTCTTTTTTTTTTGTTTGCTCTAAAGAATGTGCCCTTCTAATGCGCGCTACCCTTGACTTTATGTCAATGAATTGTACTTACTGCTTGCTGCAGCGATTCCGACGAGCGCGAAGAGAATGGTCTGCTTAATCATCTGCAAAATAATTAGTGTTGATTGTCGATGTAAACGATAGGGAACAATGTGGAGCAAAACTTATTTATTTATTTATTTATTCTTGATTAACTAAATGACGTGATAAAAAAACGCTATTAACGCAGCCCAACAGTGTCATGCAAAAATTGCAGTATGGCTGCCGCAATGCCACATTCTACAGAAAAATGGCATTGGAAATACTTTTACACTCTTCCCATATGCGAAGAAACCAGGAAGGGTTTAATACAAATGGATTGCGAGGCATTGTGTAAAGTGAATAATCTGCGATGCGAGATCAGATCAATCAGATTTTCCAATGTGTTAAATAGTCGACTGTTATCAGCGAAAGGGCTCATGTCGCCGTGTTTAATAAGCCCTGTAGTCAGGGTCTAGGCTTAGTTGTCCAAAGTTTGGAATGATGCGTTCCTCGCCCTGCATGATGATATCTTATCAATTGATGCCTTCCGGGAATTTTGTGTGTGGGCAACAGATAAAGCCTGGTTATCTTCGTTGGTTGTTTGGTGTACCAGTTCCTAAAAAAGAGATACATATGAGGCGACGGAAGCGCTTAGGTTTGCTTCGCTGAGATGTCTTCAAGTGCAGAATCGATGCATCCAGCTCTATCTTTACAAACACCGGTAGTAGACGCTAATTGTTCAAATTGAAGGCTTTTTGGATTCACGCGGCTTAACTGTCAGGAACGTATTAACGGATTTAAAACCGGTACCAATTTACAAAATGAGTGGCTTCTTTGCACGCTGCCGAAAAAAATGCGGAGGCATCTGTTAGGCTAGGTACAAAGTTGGCCATTTTGTGTTGCGAACCAGGTAATATAACTCTACTCATTCTTCGGTATTTCGATAAACTCGAGGGCAATTGCGTACAGTATATCTTCTCCAATATGTACGCAAAAACTTCTTATATCTTTGAAAATCAGGGCTACTCAACCTCATAAATACCTGGAAGGCTTGTTCGACATCCCAGTTTTTCCAAAATGAAAAGTCTCGTTGCATGCTTCTTCAGAAATTGGAAGAAGACCCATAGGCGCGTTAGAAATGTGTTTAAAAAACGGCGAGTAAGATCAAGAGCTTCAACGTCTAGCGTGAAAAATATAGATACATAGTGAACCGTAAGATGTACACTCTGTGGTTGCTTAACTGTATCGCACAGACATCTTCTTTTTTACTTGGTACATAACTTCTTCCACCCAGGAATTTTTATGAGAGTGCCTCTACAGTTTTATAGAAGGACTGTACCGCGTTTGCAGAGCTATGTACTTCTTGGATTTCTTCGGCAATAAATCGCCAGTAACCATATCCGTCCTCTTGCAACCTGCATATTCCACCCAGACGTACTCTTCTTCGATGTAATTATTTTCTAACCTTCATTAAATTAAATTCTAGCTTTTAATTAAATTTTTGATTTTTCAAAATTTAAATTTTTTTAAACTGCAATGTTGAAAACGAACATGTGCACAACTGGAGCCATGAGAATGACTGCGAGCTATCGGCCAGAAGGCCGTCCAATTCAGACAATCGTTGCGTTACCACGCGAACGCTCTTTTTCGCAACTCAATTAAATGGATTGGCCGTGCTAATGCACTCGCCGTCTTCCCCTTCAATGTCGCTTTGGTGCTGAGGGTTTTTTTTCAAAATTTCCCATACATGCAATCAGTGTATGGTTGATCTTGACTTAATTTCTGTTGCTTCAGCCTATCCTCGTTGTTTGCTGCCTATGCTCGTATCCAGGTTCGGAAAAGAGATACAGCTGACTGAACCGCTGAAATTATTTGAAGAAATCACGACAGAGTCATTGCTCTACCGAAATTGTCGTACCACTCTTCATCAAAATAACGTAACTACTTTATTTTCCAGTGAGGCGAACCAAATATGGGAAGGACACACATATGATCTATTAGAAGCCTTAACAGAGTGCCGCCATCCTTAATGTTGCCACAGATTTTGTTGGTGTAAACTCGTGCTGTATCGCTCAGCAAGGGGAGGCTCTACGCTGCATCTGGCGAGCGTCCTACCGACTGAATGGGGATTGTTCACTGCTGCTTCACAAGACGGAGTCACTGATGAGCAATAAGGTCGGAGTTCTCAAAGGAAGTGTATGAGCCCCAGTTGTCTGATTTAGTCAAGCTGAGCTGTGCACAAACTCGAGCCAAGCAGCGGTTAAACACCGCTGCTCAAGCTCGACCACCAACGTTTAGCTTGCGCTTATGGCTGTCGCAAAGGATTGAACGAGTGATTTACATGAGCCATGAGATCTCTGACAGCTCCAGCATTCGCCTTGTCGTTTGGCGATCATCCTGTCCTTGTCTACTATGTAGAGAAGCAGCTAATCCGTCCATTTGTCCCTCTATTCGCATGCCCGTCTGTTCTCGCCCTTGCCCGCACTGTAATAGATTTGAATTTCTATATTTATTTATTTAACCTAATTAACCTCTCGGCCGCACCAACGGCTTCTTGACGGTTTCGCCGTGGCAATAACCTCTCACCATCAATTGTAGCTGCCACCTATGTCATGGTTTCCTCAGGAAGAACATCTTAATTACGTCGATTAGAGCAAGTTAGAAAAGCAAAAGGTGGACGACATCCACAGAAACGCTAATTTGCCCAATATCTATTGATGGCGATCGACAGTTGAAAAACGAACTTCGGATTCGTGTTCAGCGACCTTGATTACCACCGAGGGCCGAAGTTTCGTGCCGCTTGAACGAAATCCACAAAAAATCGATAATATCGATCGGTATCGATTGGGCGACTTAAGATTCCTGTTCAGCGACCTTGATTACCCCCAGGATTGAAGTTTCGTGCCGCTTGAACGAAATCCACAAAAAATCGATAATATCGAGCGATATCGATTGCCCCTGCTGTGAAGGTCTTCCATCGATGATCACCTAAATGCCTATGCACGGTAGCCGACGTGTTCAGCACGTCGACTGAACCGCCAGGCATCCCCCACTCCAGTTGTGACACGGACGGAAACATTTTTATATAGTAGGATTTATTTACTCAAGACATACAAATGTTTAGCAGAGTCTAAGAGAACACTAGCGGCAATAACGTAGGGCAAGATGAAGTAAATACCACTCATTCTCTAACACACATATAAGCAGCGGCGCAGGAGGTGGGACCACCTCTTCAGGTGTGCAGGACTGGGCGTCAGAAGCCCATTTCTTTATTTTCAGCATTTTTTCTCAAGTTACATATTTCACTCAATCTCAAGTTCACTTATCATACCTATCGTTTGCACTCTGTTGATCTATCATAATGTTGGTTTAGTTACCCGAGTTTGAGGTAGTAAACGTCTGTTGCGTTCGACTTGTGACGACAATCCGCGTGGCGTGGTCAAATTACCATAACTGCGAGCAGTCCAAGTGAAATTTTCAAATGACAGACGGTTTAACTAATTCAACACAATCGGTATTATTGACCTCTGTTGAGGATAAGCCATCTCATATGGGAATTAGACGACTCATTTGGAAACAACGTTGGTAAATGGTTACCCCTCCAAACAACTGAACAATATTGATCAAATCCGTCGATTTTTGATGTAACTGTTCCCGCTAAAAGCCATCCAGCCAGCAGTGACACCGGCTAACTACTGCTCATTTCATAAAGGAGAGCCGTGTGTCACTCTCCCTGGTCTGTCCATGCTTCTTCCGTCCGCTGGTGTGGTTTGAAAAAGAAAATCCGTATCTAATCCGATCAATTTCACTTTAGAAATGACTACTGGGGGTTGGTATCGTCCGAATATGCCGGCTACTGGGGCGAATTTCACAAACAATATCAATGGTCTCGTGACTGGAATCTTCCTCTGTCTGCGGAAAAGACCAAGGTGTCGCATTCCAGTGCTGGGAATCCTTGCTACAGTTACCGCGTTGGTACTTCAGCGATACAAAGTGTCAACCAGCATAGAGACTTAGGATTTTTTGTGACGGAGAAATCTTAGTTTTGATGAACACTGTGATCAGATTGCAGCTAAGGCGTTGGTCGTGGTGCATAAAGTCTTCAAAGGTCCAGCGACAAAAAACCGTAGAGTGCTTCTTCAGGCCTTCAAAACATATGAGAGGCCAATACTTGAGTATGGAACCACTGTTTTCAATTCTTATAAGCGCAAAAACATTGACAACATCGAAAAGGTTCAGAACAGCTTCACTAGGAAACTTATGATCAGGTCATTTAACATTTAATAACATTTATTGCATGTACACTGAGTACATGAAACAAAAAGTAGATAAGACTGTTACAAGCCAAACAAATCCTTGCAAGTGTCTCATAGTTAAATGATGGTAAAACAAATGGAATACAAACCAAGAAATAAAGCGCAAAGGAATAGGAATAGGAGTTTCATAGCAAACCACCAATATGTACTGGCCAGAGCCGATGAAACAACTGGGTTTTATCTTAAATTTTGAATAATGTTCTTCGAATGATTGATACCACGAATTGAAGGAAGCTTTTTCGTAATTTTGGAGTACTCCATACTAGCACGTACTGTGAAAAACTTGGCTCTTAAGATAGATCGCGGTCTATCAGCATCTACTTTATCACTATTGCCTTTTGTGTTGGAGGAAAGAAATTATAAAGAATCGCATATATTCGCCTTTACTTAACCTAATAATATGTTGAAAAACGTGAGAGAGATCAAACTTATACCTCCTCTCCTGTAATGTTTTCAGATTTACCATTTTATTCCTATTTGTACCAGAAGGTATACAACTGTAGCTGAATCCCAGAGCACGGATCATTAACTTTCTAGTAAAGCTATTTTGAACGGATTCCAATCTCATGCTGCTCTTTTTAGTGTGTGGGGAAAAGACGGTAGTTCCGTACTCCAGAATAGGGCGAACATACGTTTTGTATGCTTTTATGAGTAGGCATGGGTCCTTGATAACCAGTGTTTTGAAAAGCATAAATAGTCGTTGATCCGCGTTGTTTGCTATAAATGAGCAATGCTGCTCGAAACTGAGCTTTCCGTCAATTAGGAATCCTAAATCTCGTTTCGCCAAGCTCGTTTCATTTATGGCGCATCCATCGACAGTGTACGGACGTGGAGACGCCCTCCTTCCGAGACGAAATACAGAAGTTTTGTTCAGCGCTAGTGGGAGATCCCAGGCAGCCGACCAAGAGCAAACAGTGTCAATTGATGCCTGAACTGCCGAGGAATCTTCCTCATCCGACAGTTTCTTAGATTTTCAACTCACCAGCAAAAAACTTGCATGTTACACCGCATCTTTCGATAACTGTAGGGAGCTCATAGATGTAGACATTAAAGAGCAGTGGTGATAACACGCTGCCCTGCGGAACCCCACTTGCGCAAGATCTTGCGGAAGAATATGACTTACCTACACGTACCTGGAACGATCGATGATTCAAAAAATGATTCAATCCAAGCTACAATTGTGGGATGAATTCCAACGTGACGCAGCTTCAGGAGGAGCTTTTTATGGTTAATCAAATGCCTTACAGAAATCAAAATAGACTACATGGTCCATGGATTTCCTTTACGATTGCATTCCGTCAGCCTCCAGATTCCAAAGAAAGGAATCTGAATCTTGGCCTACGAACACTTTCTTGGAGAAGGAAGAAATTTGACTTGCTCCTTTTCCATAAAATCATACACGGCTGTTCAGGTCTACATCTGAACATGTTTTGTACTGAGAGGGTATCCACCGCAAGAGGAGGTGCATCCAAAATTGTCTTGCCCAGAGCCCGAATCAACTGCATGTTACATTTCTCCCTCAATAGAGTCGTTCCTACGTACACACGCCTCAGCAGAACTAAACCGATTTCTGCGAATCTCAATGCTTTCAAGAAGACAATTGATAATCTGTTAGATCATCATGATGGCATCCGTTTGCTACGCTTCGTACTCATTTCGTTACACTCCTTCATTTCTATACCATTCTAATTGTCCTCTTTGATGTTATACCGCTTTGCAGCTATGTATGTGTTATTGGAGCCGTAATAACGTTCGCATTTTGGTCGATTACATTTCCACATGAGATATTTCATGTAATAAATAAATATATATATATAACTCTTCAGTAAGGATCGATTTCATGGAGTTTTCTTCAGATCTGGAGATGTGGCAGTTTGAAAAGGTGAATAAAAAAAATGATGTCCAATGAGCAAGCCTTAATGCAGGCAAACAATGTCGAGCAAACCACCTGTATCGATCAATTTTATCAATTGTCGTCTAATGGACGTTTCGAGGCCTGAATGACAGGGACATGATGATCTGTGGATTGACCTAGCGACAAGCACTACTCGATGTAGGCCTTGATGTGGCCTCTGGGATTGAGGGGAAGTCTTCTTCTTCTCCTGAGCGTTTAGTCCCGCGCAGTCGCAGGGTCCGCTGTTCTTGTGATCTGTCGCCACCTCATCCTATCAAGGGCGTCATCTGCCGTGGCGCCGACTTCGGCGAGATCTCTCTTGATGACGTCCTTCCATCTTTTCCTAGGAGCTCCTCTCGGACGCTTTCCGGGTGCCTCGTAATCTAGCGCCAACCTTGTGGGGTGATCCTCTGGTCTTCTGAGGACGTGTCCATACCACCTCAGGCGCTGCTCTCTCATCTTCAGCTGGATCGGGGCAGTCTTCATCACTGCCCTAACATCCTCGTTTCGCACCCTGTCCCGACGGGTCCATCCACATGCCCACCTCAGCATCCTCATCTCTGCCGCGTGCAGTTGCCGCTCCTGCGCCTTACCCAGGGCCCAGCACTCACTGCCGTAGAGGAGGGCAGGTCTTACAACTGTTCTATAGAGCTTGCCTTTGAGCGTCCTAGAGCATCTACGGTCGCAGAGGATCCCTGTGGACTCCCTCCATTTGAGCCAGGCTGCGTTTATCCGTCCCCTGACCGCCTGGTCCACACTTCCTTCCTCGGATAGGTCACTTCCGAGGTAGCGGAATTCTTCCACCTTCTCGATCGTTTCCCCTTGGCAGTCTAGGATCGATCCAGCGCACTGCTCAGAGCTGATGAACTTCGTCTTCTTCACGTTCAGCCGTAGGCCGTTGTCCGCAAGGGCTCTCTGCCACAGCTGCACCTTCTCCTCCAGCTCCTCCTGGTTGTCGGCTACTAGGGCGATGTCGTCCGCGTAGAGGATCGTTCTGAGAGGGCCTTTCTCAAGGTGGTTCACTATAGAGTCAAGCGTCAGCAGGAAGAGGAACGGGCTCAGAGCCGACCCTTGGTGTACCCCCACTGTGATGTCCACTTTCCTTGTCACCCCGTGTGGAGTTCGTATCGCCGCTTTCGAGCCCTCGTACATGTCCCTTATGACCGTGATCAGACGTTCCGGGACACCCCTCCCTCGGAGGGCATTCCAGATTACGGCCCGAGCTAGCCTGTCGTAGGCCTTCTCCAGATCCAGGAATGCCAGGTAGCAGGGTTTTCGTTTCTCCCGATATTTCTCCATCACCTGACGAGCGATGAAGATGGCGTCTGTGGTGGACCTCTCAGGCATGAAGCCCCACTGCACCTGGGAGATGGGTATCATCTCCCTCAGCCTTGAGTCGACCAGTCGTTCGTAGATCTTCATCGTGTGTGAGATCAGTTTGATCCCTCGGTAGTTGGAGCATTCGGAAGCGTCTCCCTTCTGCTTGAAGATGGGGACTATGGTGCTGTTCCTCCAGTCATCCGGCATCTTACCTTCTTTCGTGATTCTGTTGAGGAACTGCGTCAGCCAGTTGATTCCGATGTCCCCAAGCACCTTCCAAGCCTCTATTGGCACACCGTCAGGCCCTGCTGCCTTTCCAAGTTTCATCTTCCCTATGGCCTTGCGAACTTCTTCTTGCGTCCAGGGTGGGATGGGTCCTTCCGTTGGTTGTTCTTCCTCGGCCTCCCGACGAGGGAACTCCTCGTTCAGGAGTTCCTTGAAGTACTCCTCCCATCTCTCTCTGACCTCGACCGGCTTCCGTAACACTCTACCGTCAGCACTCTTCACAGTCTTCACTACTCCAATGTCGAGGCTAGCTCTATGACGCGCCTTGGCCAGGCGGATGGCGAACTTCTCTCCCTCTGGCCCGTCTAGTTTCTCGTACAGGGCATCCATTTCCGCGTTCTTTGCCTCCGCTACAGCTGTTTTTGCCAGCCTCTTCAGCTTCCTGTAGGCTGTGAGATGCTCGGGTGCCCTCGTCTTTTGCCACAGCTTGTAGGCCTCCTTCTTCCTCTTCACCGCAGCCTGCACCTCTTCGTTCCAGAACCATGCCGATTTATTCCCTCTGGTTCCTCCCTTTGTTTCTCCCAGGGTTTCCTTGGCACATCTCAGGATTGTTTCGGCTACCCTCCTCCAGGTCTCATTCACGGGACCAGCTGGATCTGGAAGGCCTGCTTCGAGCACTGCCCTTCGTAGCTCGTTCCGCTCTGAACCCCGCAGTCTCCACCATCGGATCCTGGGTTCCGTCCTCACTTTGGGCCTGGTGGGTAGAGGTATGCTAAGGTCGGCGACCAAGGGTCTGTGCTGTGATGCCACGTCTTCTCCCGGAATGACCTTCACATCCCGGACTGTTTTCAGGGCAGGCCTTCGAACCAGGATGTGGTCCACTTCCGTCCTTCTTCCTCCGCTAGCATAGGTCACCTTCTGGCTCTCCCTCTTCGCGAAGAAGGTGCTACACACAGCCAGGTCGTGGGCGATAGCCAGATCCAGAATTCGTTCTCCACCCGGGTTTACCAGGCCGATCCCTTTTCCTCCATGAACCCTTTCCACTCCTCTTCTGCCACTCCCCACATGCCCGTTCATGTCCCCTGCTATGGAGAGGTAGTCGCCTTCTGGTACGGACCTTATGGCTTCCTCGAGCGAGAGGTAGAAGTCATCCTTGTCGTGCTCGGAGCATCCGGTCTGCGGAGCGTAGACAGACATGATGGTCCAGTAACCCTCCTTCGTGTCCAGCCGCAGTGACATGATGCGGTCGTTTATTCTTTGGACAGCCGCTACTGAATCCTTGAGGGACTCCGCGACAGCTATCCCTACCCCGTTCCTCTTGGTGTCCTCTCCGTTGTAGTACAGCTTGACCCCTTCTCCAATCTCCTTGGCTTTCGCCCCTTTCCATCGCGTTTCCTGCAGACACAGGACTTGTATCCTTCTGCGCTTCATCAGGTCAGCCACTTCCCTAGATCTCCCGGTCAGCGTTCCCACATTCAGAGTCCCCAGTCGAACTAGCTTCTTTAGCCGAGGTCGTTCGGCCCTCGGTAGCCCTCGCATACTGACCACAGAACTCGGGCGGGGGTTCTGTGCGCCACTTCCGGGTGACGTCCTAGCCTTTACACTGATTCTATTGCGACTTGTGATCATGGTTTTGTGACGAGGTTTCTCCATCAGCCGGCCTGTCAACCTGGGCCTGACGCTGGAACCGTTGCCATTTTTGCAATTTTTGCAGGGCATGGCGTGCCCGAGCCGGGAGTCGAACCTGTGACCGTTTGTGCATGAAACTACACTACTAACCACTAGGCTAACTCGGCTCTTGAGGGGAAGTGTTGTGACCGATTTACTGCATTGAGGATGGACGGTCACCATCGATGTTTACAGGAGGCAGCTTGATAGAATGGCTGACGATGTTCGTCTAAGGAGGCCCAGAAGGACTGCTCTTTCAGGGTAATTCTCTCTTGAATATCCTGAAACCCATCCAGCTTAAGGTGAACAACCTGAATAGGACGAGCCTCGCTCGCTCGATTTAATTACCAGACATAACGGGCTCTCGGAGTCTTCCTGGCTATAAAATGGTTTCTACTTGTTGTGTTGCTGTTCTCTAAAACTTGGCCATCTCTCAAAAGACGCTGGAGGGCCATCAACGACTAACCCGCGGGTATAGGGGTAGAGATACCCACGATGATGGCTGCGTCTCTGACTCTTACCTTATCTCTACCTGACTCTTATCTTATCTCTACCCCTTATACCCTGCATACCCACGGGTTTAGTTGTTGATGAATCTGGCCCCTGAACTCGTAAGCGTGCCTCCTTCCACTAAGCCAAAGTCAATAGATCGCCATTTGATCTACATGCGATCTCGCCCGTAAAATTAGATGCGTCTTGTGCCGTTTCGGCTGTCACTGGTCGGCGTCCAGTGTTTGGATTGGAATTCTCGTTAGGCTGCTTACCCCCGCAATTGTATGCATTTCCGTGGATCGATTCGTGCTGCATTTGAGGACTGTGTCGTTGGCATATTGATCGCTGTTTTGTTCGAGATTTTATTTGCGCAGATGGGCAGGTTGCATGTCTGCAGTTAGCTGTCAGCTCTTGCTCCATATGGGGTCATTTCGCGCCTAGTAGTATCTCATTCGGACGCCTTATTGGGTTGTTTATTTTGAGTGTTCCTTACCCTCGGAAGCGGCTTCATAGATCATTGCGGAGCTGCGGTTGGCAGAGTTTGCTTGCAGCTTGCAGAAAATCGGTAGCACTTCGGTTCCGCGCCTCTAATTTCATTGCGAAATGTCGTGCAACTCCTAATGCCTTTGCTTCCAGTTTCGGGATCATTCCCAGTCGGAGGGGATCGCTTATTATCACGAGAGGCACGGAAATTATTCTTTGCCCGTTCGATCTGTCACTCCCTCGCTCCTGTCGCGGACTATGAACAAGCTTTTAGTTCTTGGTGACGGTGATTGGCGGCCTAGTATGTGCGGACTGATTTGGCAAGATCGTGGGTTGAATCCTTTCGCAGTTGTTGTATCCGTCATGCTTATAAAGCCACAGATAATTGGGTTGGCTAACAATACAATTGGATCTTTTCCGTCGCTTCCTTTTTTTGTAAAGTGGAAAGTGCTACTCGACCAATTCTTCTACAAGATTTTCGAGCTCTTCACCTCGTGCAGGCGCAAATCTTCAAAATCAAACACCGTCGTTTAGTAAACAAGAGGCAAATTCATATGAAGAGGATTACACTGTAAGTCAACAGTCAAGAACAACCGTCCTCCGCACCTCGACTCGTAGACTAACTCAAATAGGACACGAACCACACAAAGCTCCACTTACGCGTCTTATTCGTATACCTGAGAGGTAGAGGTCTCCTTGTATTTTTCTTTAAACTATGCAATGCCAACGGTGCGCTGCGCGCATGGCTGTGTACAACACATAACTAACTTGTTTTTGAGGTTTAAGGGCATAAGTAAGTTGAGTTGGAGCCATTAGGCTGCAAGTAGCTTGTCTAGAACTTTCTGGGTATTAGCGAATTTGTTCTAGCTTCTTGCTCTGTTGGGTAGGCTACGAGAGAAAAGCAACAGCATTCTATTATGGCGCAGCTGCTCAAGTGGATGTTTACTTTGGAGAAGGCCTTGGAGAGAGCCCTAATCGCTGCCATGAATGTTCAGCGATCGTTTCTTAATAATCGTTTCTTTTCATTTTTTGGCCACTTCGGAATGGGAGTGCTAAATGCGGATCTGGAGAAGACAACTGGTCGGTTTAAATGGAAGCCCACTACTCTCGAAGAGAGAAGCTAAAACTGTGACATTTATAAGGAGCAGCCGACGTTAAAAGGTCTGCGTCCGCCAAACGTCTGGTAGAGGGTTTCTCCGCAAGCCCCAAGAATGAAACACCTTAGCCGCCTTGTTTTCTTCTTTAGGCCTTCTCACGTCTATTGCAATAAAAAACTGGTATTGCTATATAGAATAGGATGACAGCATATGGTGAGGCAGAATCTTCAAAACAGCTCCTATGAATGCTGTCTACCCTCCATCGCAGTTACGCGTTTTGTATTTTAACCAAGGAGGGCCTCGGAGAGACATTTACTAAAAGCATATACAAATTAACTCCTGTGATCACGCAAGCATATGCACTAGTAACGACCCGAGTGCGCAAAGACTTCGGTGGCACCAGGGCCCGAACCATGAAAACCACTCAGTGGTGTGGTGGCAGCAGGGCGTGATGAACTTTGCGCCCACTTTTCACACGCGTTTTTTTCGTATTCCGAAAAACAGAAGAGAACTACTCGCGTCTAAAGCTACATGGTAGTGACGAGTTTTCCGGGCAGGGGTGGACGAATTTTCGCACAGTATAAAGGCGATCGTTGCGGGACCCAAGTGCTCCAATTAATCATCAAGAAACCAGCGGACGTTTGCCAACCTTCATTTCGCTAGTGGGTGCTATTTGGTATCACTTACGCGCAATTCTTATGAGTAGGCTTCTGTACTCAGCAGGAATCTATGGAAGTTGCATTGAAAAGGAGACGAATGCTTGGAATGAGCGTAACTACAATACGAGCATGTGGAGCTGGAAGGGACAGAAAACCTTCATTTCCCTAAAAATATTTGCAAACGTCTGCATTGTTGGGATGTTTGAACGACTTTCTTAGTCTGCTATATCGAACTATGCCGCTATGGTAGTTGTGGGGGGGGGGTCACCTTATAAAAAGTGTCACTCATACGAACAAAAAGAAATGATGGCACACCTATGATAGCTGTCAGCGGAGGAGAGCACAGATCACAGCTACAGCATTATATTTGTTTTCCTCATATCACTGTGCCTTGTCTCGTTTTCTTGGTGCTGGTGACACTTTTTATAAGGTGACCCCCCCCGGGCTCTATTTGCACCGCTCTGTTCTATGCTCTAGATTTGAGCAGGGGAAGGGACTCCAGGATGTGGCTGGAGTGACGCACCCATGTTAAAATTGCCTACACCTGGAGTTCCCTCCCTCGCCCAATACGGAAGCAGACAAAATACGGGCCTTTAATTGAAAATAGGAGTTAAGACTGCATTTAGATTCGCTGTATGTAGCTACTCGCCACTCCTGCACCCCACGGTATGCTATGGTGATCCCCCCCTAACTCTACCATAGCGTCCGAACTATTTTTAAAGCGGAAATCTCGATTGCCTGAGGCTGCCCCACAACTTGGTTCCAAGCTACACTTAGTGTTACCTCGCGGGATGGAAGATCTTATATGTGTGTAATCATTGCTTTGTATTCCCATCCTTGATCGAGTCACGGAGCAGTTCAGCTCGACGAGGCCGCTTCGCAACCGCCAGTCGGTCCCGCGACGATCGCCTGCATACTGTGCGAAAACTCGTTCAACCCGCCCCGGAAAACTCGTCACTACCATGTAGCTCTAGACGCGAGTAAGAGAACTCCGAAAAAAAAATAGCCATAACCATAGTTTTGGACTCCCCACACAGAACCCTATCATGTAAAGACTGCATCGCAAAGGCTCACCGCAAGCTTGCAGGCTCTCTTTGTAAGTGTCCTTTTTCCGACGAGAATCAGGCGGACCGGAAGACATACATACAGATGCATACGCCCTTAGTATATGGACTCGTAGAAGTCCCATTCCGAAATCCTTAATCTGCAGAACCATAAAACCATAAATAAAATAAATCGATATTGGTAGACAGGTCGATATCGGTTTGCTTTCCGATGGCAGTACTAATTGACCGATAGCAATTCCGGACACATGATAGACTACGCCTGTGAGGCGTCTTCTGAATCACGGGGGTAGGCGCATGACGCCTCCAACCCATATTCTGACGCGCTGCTCGCTTGATATATCGTAGGCTGATTGCCTACCAAAGCATTAAATTCGCTGACAGTCGTTCATCACTTGTTCTGTCATAGTTAAGCCCAAAGAAGCAGTCGGCTGGCATAAGCCGCCGTGTCCAAGCGTCTTCTGGTTTTGGTACCCTAGTGGCGGGCAATGTGATTCACAGATTAACTGAATTATATATATATATATATATATATATATATATATATATATATATATATATACTAGGATTATATGTATAGTTCAATGCAGTTGACAAACACCTTTTAACAACAACAGCAAATTTTGTTGCAATAATGATAGGGACCCTATGTGCAGGGTGGAACATCGCAATGACGTCAGCCGCGTGAGCACTGAGCTCTCGAGCCGTCAGAATGATGCAATGTTGCTCCAACGCGAGCGGATTCGTTTCCGTCATGCCATTTTGTGCAAGAACCCAAAATGGGACCTAAACACTGCTTGCAAGGCATTCTGTGATATATAGATGGTGACGGCCGTGTCATGCACTTTTCCAGCCCGCTTCACATGTCAGTCTGACGTTAATAGGAAGGTCCGTAGTTTATTTGTACTGAGAGTAATACTGCACCGCGGCGAATAACGGCCGCGGGATCACGGCCATTTCTGGGTGCAATCCTAGTTCGTTGGGACCGCCTACAATTGGGGTTGTTATTGCACTTTCTCACTCAGTAGTCCCTCGTCTGAAATTGCTTGAGCGCCCTCACACCATGAATGGGCCACGCGGCTCTTGAGAAGATTCAGATTACGGATGCTGGATCAAAGCACTACCCAGACTAGGATATCGTCCGTTCCTGCTTTCTCTTCTTATTCGGTATTTGCCATTCTGACGTAATACGTGTTGGAGACAGTTCTCCCCATGCTGGATGTTTCCTATACACAGCCTACGATAGGATGGAATTTTTCTGTCCTGTCCTAGCGGTGGTCCAGCTCTGCACTAGAATTGTGCTAGAATAGCGAACTCTGGTAACAAAAAATGCAAAAACAACCCGTCGTCCTAAGAACGAACCGAACAATCGCAGCGCCCTTTATCTCCGCTTATCGCTTCCATGTGTGCTTCACTTTTTTCCTCTTTTTCTTATGGTCCTCATTGCTGTTGCTGGGTCTACAGGATTAGCTCTGCCCTAAAGTCTGTATTGGTATATCAAATTCTCTGGATCTGCGGGCGCAGCGAGCGGCTGCGTTTTCAAATCGTCCTCCGTGCAGCTAAGTTTAACTCTTTTCCTTTGGTTTTTTTTAGACATTCTGTGTTTCCTCTAGTATACTTATTGCCTGGTTTCCCTGTTCTCGTTAGAAGAAGTTCAGTTATTTAGACTAAACCGTTTTTCTTCTTCTCGTCTGAACTTGGTCCTTCTTGCGTGCCGACATCGATATTGACTTTGTTTCTGACGTTCTTTGACCACACTCACAATGTCGCAGGCTAAAACTCGTCAGGCAGGGAAGAAAAGAGATTCTCTCGTTGAATCTCAATTTCCCACTGATGAGGACATTGCAAGCATGTCCATAAATGAAATTATGTCGGCCGTGTTGGCGCGCAATAAGGACCCGGTGATAGCAAAGCTCCTGGACGGCCTTGTTTCAAAACTTCCGCAGGAGTTTGCCGCAGCTGTTGAGTCAGATAAGAGATCTCGCAGCTTAGTAATCTCCGGGCTCCCTGAACCTGCTGCTGACCTACTGCCGTCGGCTAAACAGCGCGATGTTGAAGACAAAGTAGGCAAGATCATGGATGTGTTGAGTTTGGAGTGTCGGCCGTTGGAGGTGTACCGAATGGGTAGACCCAATAACACACGTCCAAGGCTGGTGAAGTTGGTTCTACCTTCTCGGACACATTGGATAACGGCACTATCCAACTCTCACCGTTTGCGTTCTACTGAATTCTCAAACGTCTTCATTCGCAAGAGCTTGAGTACGGAAGAACGTAAACGAGAGTACGCCTTACGGCAAGAGTGCAGGGAACGTAATAAGCAACTTAATGCCAGGGCGTGGGTTGTGTACCGTGGCGAGTTGGCTCGTGTCGAGGACCTGCCAAAAACTGGGGGTCCGGGAAACACGAGGCTCGCCACTGCACCTCCCGGGGTGTGAGATGTTTTTTGTTTAATGCACGAAGCCTGAGCAATAAACTTCATCATTTACATCACTTTTTGAGTAGCCATAATCCTGACTTAGTGTTCATAACAGAGACCTGGTTGACTTCAAAAACTATGAACTCGGAGATCGTTGCGCACTATCCATACAGAGTTTTTAGAATTGATCGTTCTGGAAGTAGGGGCGGAGGAGTGTGCTGCCTCTCCAAATGTACTCTTATATTCAACGAAGTGGTTCTACCCTCCCGCATCAATTCAGATGTACTCTGCCTTGAGTGTTTCGACACTTCGCTACATAGGAAATTTCGAGTTGTCCTAGTCTATCGGCCACCTAACTCAAACGTAAACGATGACATGAGTTTGGTGGATATGCTAGTCGACTTATGTGTCTCAAAAGAACATTTTATTCTGCTTGGAGATCTTAATATCGACGTTGACTGGGTTAATTTCAAATCAAATTCTCCCGCTTCTCGCAGACTTGTCGACATCTTCAAAGCTTACGCGTTTACCCAACACGTTCCGAATCCCACCCGTGGAAAATCTATTCTGGATATCATTCTGACAGCAACTAATATTGTCAAAAATGTCAATGTGTGCCAGCCCTTTGCATCTTCGGATCACAACTCAATTTCCTTTGATATTGACATTTCCTTTGAACGCCCCAGTAATATACCGTTACCGAACTTCACCAAAGCTGACTACAAAGCATTATCTGAACGACTTCTGACTGTCGACTGGTGGAATGTGTTTCATGGGTACACAAATGTTGATGATCTCTACAGAAGATTCTGTTGCATTGTCTACAATTACCTAGCCCAATACGTTCCGGTTCAGGATGTTCAGAAAAGATGTGTCAGATACCCAACACACATTCGAAACCTCGCGGCTCAGAAGACTCGTCTGTTTAATCAAAGTGTAAAACTCCAAGGCTCCTTCTTTCCTAGCCCCTACTACAGAGCGATATGTTGTAAACTGGATCGGCATCTTCGAAAGTTTCTGGCATATCAGCAGAAGAGAGCCAGTCTCCGCCGCAACTGTAAAAGCTTTTTCTCACTGATGAGGTGCAAGCTAAATCTCAAGTTGACCTTCCTGTGCTTGAGGACGAGAATGGAATTCAGTATTCCGATGAAAAACACAAGGCTGAAGCGCTAGCTACGTATTTTTTCACTGTATTTACACCCCGTTCTAATTCAAATTTAGCTGATTTTACGTTGCGATCTACTGGTAGTGGTGTGTGTACCGATATGGTAGTGGAACCTAGGAAGGTTTTGAAGATTTTGAAGACTCTTAAGCCTTCCATGTCTCTTCCGTATGATGGTATCCCACAGATAGTATTCAAAAGGTGTGCACAAGCGCTATATAAGCCCTTGGCGATGATTTTGAACATCTCGTTAATGTACAGTGAAGTTCCCCATATGTGGAAAGAATCTATAGTTACCGCTATTCCGAAGCCTAATGCTTCTCCTCACTTACTTTCGTCGTACCGGCCAATTAGCATTACGCCTACTCCTATCAAAGTCCTAGAAAGGCTTATTCGTGACGAAATTTCCTCTTGGCTGCTCAGAAATCAACTTATTCCCCCCGAACAACATGGTTTTTTAACGGGAGCGTCGACCATCACCCAGTTGGCAGACTGCAATTTTGACTGGAATATGGCTATAAATGAAGCTAATAGTGTTGACGTCATCTATTTCGACTTATCGAAGGCCTTTGATAGAGTCAATCACGATAAGTTGTTGTTTAAACTAGAAAAGCTGGGGATAAAGAACTCTCTTTTGAGTTGGATCCGTTCTTATTTAACAGAGAGATATATGTACGTCAAAGTTGGATACTCCTTTTCTAAACGTCTTCCGTGCCTAAGTGGAGTTCCTCAGGGAGGTGTTCTTTCGCCTCTACTCTTTATTCTATACACCATAGACATTCCCACATGTTTATCTACGCATGCGGACGTTAAAGTTCAGATGTATGCCGACGATATAAAGGTGTATGGTATATACAATCAAAACACCAAGGTTTTGGTGCATCAGGCCTTAGCACAATCCATTACTAATATGATGGATTGGGCCAAGACTTGGGACATTCCCGTGAACCTCGATAAAACTGTTGTGCTGCACATTGGAAAACCGGATAATCCTGAATATTATTATAATGGTACGGCTCTGAAAGTTGTGAAGGAGGTGCGTGATCTTGGAATCCTTATTAATGATGATCTTGATGCAAAACATCATATTAACCGGACAGTTCAAAAGGCGTTTGCGGCTGTCTTTATGATATTCAGAAACTTCGAGGGTACCGATCCTATTATATATTTGAAACTCTACAAGGCGTATGTAATTCCTGTTTTGGAGTACGGATCCCAGATTTGGAGTCCCCACACAAAGAAGCTTCAGGCGAAAATTGAGAAAGTCCAACAAACCTTCACACGAATTTTACTTTATCGTTGCAATCCTGATCCAAATTATCCTTCGTCTCTTCCAAGTTATTCTAATCGATTAAGACTTTACAATCTCAAAAGTTTGCTTTATCGACGAGTGTTCAACGATATAGTCTTTTGCTTTAAGTTGCTTAAAGGTGATCTGAAATTGCGGCCGAGCAAATATTGGTGTTTTCGACCTTGCCGTGGGCGTACTTTTTCGCTGTTAGTTGAGAATCCTAGGCTCAGCAGGAATCAATTTACCAAGGTCTTCAACTCGCTGTTTTTTCGGGGAGCTAGATGGCTACAAAAACTTCCCGATACTCTTTTGGAAGCTCCGAACACATCCGAGTTCAGAACTAAATTGAAGAGTATCAATCTGCTCCAAGTTCTTGGTATTCCAGACTTTTGATCGGAACGATTTCGGTGTCGGTCTTCACTGCGTTTCGAGAAGCTCACGGTCTTACGAATCTCCGGCCTTTCGTAAATGCATTGGAAAGACACAAAAGACGAAGCATTAGAATGATTTCGTGTTTTGCTTGCTGTTATTGTTTGCGCACTATGTCTACTTTTAGGTCATAGAGTACTATGTTTTAGAGCACCCACCGCGACGATGACTCTCATTTAAGCCAATGGTTTCCCACAAGTATTTTTAACATTAACATGACTATTTAAGTTGCATTACTTTGCGACTTACCGGCCATCTGCACTCTTTGGTAAGATCCTCCTAATTTTTGGTCCTACATAGAGATGGTGGCCTATTGCACTGGGCTTCTAGGACTGAGCATGTTCACTAGAGCTATTATTTCCTCTTATCTAGCGCACCTATTTGCTCCATCTTTTTTTTTTCTTGGCTACCTGTCCTAGTTACCAGTCCCATGGTACAGCCAGCGTACGCTTGTGTCGAAGTTCTGTTATCTATTGTATGGCAATATAGTAATATATTAGTTTCCTTATGGAGTTAAATCATCCTTTTTCAGTACATTTCCTACGGCAGTGTATACCTGGCGTTGCTGAATCTTCTAGGCTCACAATGTGTTTTGAACTTACGTGCTAGGTAATTTGCGTAAGGCGTTCCATAGGGCCACAGGTGCCATGTTCCAATATATTCTTCAGTCCGCTTGGAATTCTTCCCATACTATTGAAAGCCTCTTCTATAGGACTGTCTACGGGACATGCTCTTCGTTGGTCTTCGCCGACATGCACGCTGCCCGTAAAGGATGGTTTATCTGATTGATTTGAACCAGCAATCTACAAACTTAAATAAATAATTAAATTTAAATTTAATTAATTAAATTAATAATAGCTGGCTGATGTGGACAGATAGCCTTGGTGTGAACCTGAACAAGAGTAAGCGACATATTCACACATTTAGAGGGGCATGCTCTTTTCTTCCGGTTCAGCTGCAAGTTGTGCCACTTGTTCTCCTAGTTCAAAATTGGTTGCCAAAGGGTTGCAACTGCCGGGTGATTTGTCGTTCTCGTTGTTTTAGTTTTGTCTTTTTTTTCTTCATTGCATGGCATGTTTCGATCTTGTTTTCTGGCGTTTTGTGCACGTCTATTTGACGTATAAATAAATAAATAAATAAATAAATATCAAACATCATACCTGGCGACATACACTACATACACTGCACTTCCACTGCTAAGGGCATGGTTCATCTCATTAACCATAAGTGCAAGAGCACCGCCTTGCGATTGGATACGCGTGATGCTCATTGACTGCAGTGCGCGTCAGCTGCTAAGAAGCCATTTTTGCTCCATTCTCTCATTGTCCTACTCTGTTCCTCAAGCCTTCTTCGGTTTTTGTCGTCTTCGTCGTTTCCATACTGGAAGTAAGCTGACTAGCGATACACTCCGCGTATGGTTAGGATAACCCTACTGTTCTCAAAAAGTGATATCTCCTATTTTCCTATTTTATTTAAGCCAATAACAAAACGACGAAATCAACAAACGAAAAACTTGACAACTGTACGATTGTCTATATAACAAGGAAGGAAGGCATGTTATTTCCGGAATAAATCTGCTAGCTGAGAAGAGCCCATGATTTGGATTTATGTATACCACCAATTGAATTCATTTGTTCAATATTGCTCACTGTGTACACACTGCAAACTCTTCATCCCTCTAAACATTGATTCCATTAAGGTAATTTCGATGTAAAAAAATGAGAAAGAAACTATCATCTTTCTAATTCATAGGCCTATATTATACTTTGGCGACGCGTCGGCGACGCTGAGTTGCGCGGGCTGCTATGCACTGCGTAGCATCCCGCGCAACACTGACGCCGACAGCAGCGTCACCGAAGTATAACATAGGCCATACACAGCCTACTCAGCATGTGTCTGAAGGAGTTGTTAGAGGGCAAATAAGAGCATTTCGTAAAAGTGTTGCACAAAATTGAGCGCTTTTGCAAAAACCAGCCGAGTTATATTGTGGTCTGTATGAAATTAATTAATTTCGCACCACTCTCGAGTAACATTTGTGGCAGGTCACGCCCTTAGAAGTTGGGCGAGGCATTGCTTCTTTCGGTGACCACCTTCTATTGCTCACAATTAAACAAAAAGGACGCAATGCGGGTAAGGGAGGGGGTGGTAGGTGGTTTTCCCTTTGAGGCGCAGATTTCTTTAATTTTCAGTCTATGGTAGTACAGCATGTTGCGCTCGGGCAGTCGTTGTGGGACCATACGATGGTCGTTCCAAGAATGAAGAACAGGAATGAGTGCTTGCCCATAACGAGAGCACCGCTCTGAGAGATCTGAGAATGACCAGCAGCGACGTGCTACCACGAATACTGTTATGTTAACGTATGACGAATGAGCAGCATGACTCATTCGCTGCTGGTCCTCCTGACGCCGAGCGGTAGCGCAATCACCACAGTCAGACGGTGGAGCATCGCGTAAGTTTGTCTTCACCTCTGGGGTTTTCGCAATCTGTTTCCGGCTTTGGGTCGGAAGCGTTAGCATGGGAGACGCGCTTGGTTGGGCCGGCCACAAAAATAAGGCCTCCGATCGTTTTCAGCCCTCTGCAGACGACGAGGCGGTGGAGAAGTCAGGCCAACACTAGATGCTGCACCTGACAACCTTGTGGCATACAATTATCACAAACATTGTTGGCTCCAGTTGGACTACAATCTAACAGTCTTACCAGACGAGTATAGTAGGTCTTTGAGGTTAAATGTATATCAGCGCGTGCAGCTTTGACACCATAGATGAATATTCCTTTTTCCTCCCTGTGAAACCATGATTGGCAAAAGTACTTGCGAATTCCACTTTCGTAGGTATTGCAAAGCCAATTTTGATGGGTAGTCAGCCTATATGTACATAGAGTTGCAGTGGTCAGTTCACAGAAGAGTCAGTGCTTCATTTTTCCGAAGCAAATCTGGTACCATTTCATCTCCCTCATGGTGAGATCCATGGGAGGACTAGGTAGGTTCTTCTGGGTGTGCCACGAGCTTTGAATCAAACTGGTCCACGTGCTGCGATAAACTGGTCTTCCTTGTACGTTGCTCTACGCGCATCTTATTACAGGAATATTTGTTATGTTGTCGCTCCTAATTCGAGCTGTGCATCCTGCCTCCATGTATAAGCCTGTTCATAGTCCACGACTGCAGCGCCGAGAACGACAACAACGCCTGGGAACTAGAAACAGGCACGACAAGAGCGGCGACAAACTGCAGTGCACGTAACTACTCGAAGAGAGCTCTTGGGAGAAAGATTCTTGAAAACTGGAATTAAAGCACTTTCATGCTGATTTTCACCGCTTCGATTGGGATTGTCACGCCATATCTCTACGGTACATGAGACTTATAATGGTTCGAACTGTAGGAACCCTGTAAGCATTGCGAATTCTCTGCTAATCGGCATGAAAATTTAATGGACCCTTGGAAAAATGCATCCTGGCGATCAGTACACTCCTTGTCTATCAAGCTAAAACTGATTAATAATACGTTCTGGGTGACAGATTGAACTTGACGAGCACATATGCGAATTCTGAGCTCTTCCAACTTTAAATGACGACAAATTACGCGCGACGCTGAGGCGGTGAAATGCTGACGCGTGCTCTTGTCTAAATGGAAGTGGGTCCTGGAGCGATAAGATAACGCCTGACCGTTTCGGGACCCAATTCCGCTTAGGTGAGCTGTGGAGTATGGAATATCCCTCCTCTTGGAACTATGAATTAGTGCATGTGTCGTCGGGGAAATTAGAGCGCTGACTCGTCTGTAGATGGGGACTGTTAAGAGCAAGCTAATGGGGGCGGCTGCAAACTGCTGAAGTGTCATTTAGAACGAGGGTACTATTGTACTTAGCGTACCCCACCTAATCTTGTTCAAAATAGGTCTACTAGGGGTAATCTGTCATGGGATGAACGAATATGATAGTCGTTGTTTTTGCGGGAAAGCCTTATAAGCCCGTTATTTTAAGTTTGAATTGCCCGAGGCCTTGTGAAATAGCGCTCGCCGGTAAGGCCTATGTTATACTTCGGCGACGATGTGTTGCGCGGGCTGCTACGCACTGCGTAGCAACCCGTGTAACACTGCCGCCGACGTCGCCGATAAGAGCGTCGTCGAAGTATAACATACGCCTAAGAGACGCAGAGACTCCGCTTCCTGCGAGCAGTCTGTGCCGGAGGGGGGGGGGGGTCACCATAGATAGCATGCCGTGGCGTGCAGGTGTGGCGACTAGCTACAAGCTACAGCGAATGTAAATACAGTCCTAACTCCTCGTTTCAAGGCTTATGCCCGGGCTAACCTCTACCGCAGAGTAGAGGCGGCGAAATAGTGCGCATATGGAGGCGCAGTCTCTGCGTCTCTTACCAGCGCGCGTTGTTTCGCAAGGCCTTGGGCAATTCAATCTTAAAATAACGGGCTTGTAGGGCATTCCCACAAAAAACGACTATGATATTCGTTCATCCCATGGCAGATTACCCCTAGTAGACCTATTTTGAACAAGATTAAGTGGGGTACGCTAAGTACAATAGTACCAGAACTAGAATGGGCACCACATCCCAAACAGGGATTAATTAGCATGGCCTTATCCTCTATTTTTTGAATCCAAATTTTGTGCGAATCAGTAGCTCGAGTTTAGAACATTTGGAGGGAGGCTCCGCCTTCACGTACATCGCAAACCCGTGATGGAGACATCGGATGAGAGGGAATTGGATGACCTAATCGATGGAACAGACAATTGTTTCCATTGTGAGGAAGGAGAAACAATCTAGCATAACTCGGAGGTTTGGTAGAACTCAATTTTACGCGCGGCCTACTCAGGAGTGCGGCTTCAGTGGCGCCTCGTCGCGCATGCGGCAGGGAGCCCCTTGCGCACGGTGAGAAGGCGTATGTTCGTCCATACAGCCCAGTTGTTGCGGCAGTCGCCCGGTTTTACTCGATTCACCTGTCTAGCGCGGGCGATTTGTCGCTATCCTCACGGACTATGAACAGGCACAATGGCCAATTTATACCTCCTTCACCACGCTTCAGTGACCTGGTGTATCCTTCCCTTGTTAGTACAGATGTGGATGTTCATAGTCATAGTCTGTAGTCCATGCATTGGTGAACGAAGAACGTAGGATGGTCGAATGCTCGACTCGCGAGGGCACGGATCGCGCGCTCGACCGTCATTGTACAGAAATTCAAAACATAGGTTTTGCCGTAGAGCTATCGGAGGCAAAACAGCTGAATCACAGCGCGGAGCGGCAGTCGCAGATGCAGGGTACTTCCCACCGTTGTTTAGTCGCGGGTTGTCCTTTGTGCGGAACTGCCTCAATTTACTCTTAACGATAACCGTAATCTCTGTTCAGAATGGCGGAAACCGTGTCTCCTTCGCCTATCACCACCATGTTGGTGCCAATTTCTCCTGATGGTGGTTGGGGATGGGTTGTGGTCGCGGGCACGTTCTTCGTGCACGTCTTCGCGGACGGCTTCGTGTACTCACTTGGTGTGCTCGTCGACGCGCTTATTACTGTGAGTTTTCTTCTCACGTTCATTTTTAATTGGCTGGCGGTGCAGTTTGCAATAGGCGAGAGCACTTTGCTCGTTAGAATGATATTTGCAGTTTTCGGTGCCCGAACCTGCTTGCCTAGATAAACTCATTTCCAATTCCTAGAGGGGAGAGGGGAAACTAAACAGGATCATTTTGGGTGCAATAGCGGATCATCTTCAAG
Organism: Heligmosomoides polygyrus polygyrus; assembly: GCA_947396885.1. Taxonomy (NCBI): domain Eukaryota; kingdom Metazoa; phylum Nematoda; class Chromadorea; order Rhabditida; family Heligmosomidae; genus Heligmosomoides; species Heligmosomoides polygyrus. Next base: position 26,765,896 of record OX377204.1, on the reverse strand, counting down.
CAGCTAATACAGATAACATCAGTAAAATTAAATAAAAATAGTCCAAGACGCAATCAATCAACGTTTTGGACACCGGCAAGACAATGTCCTAATCATTTGCCAACCTCTCAACCTACCTCATAAATGTTATACATTGTCACGTTTTCTGTGTTATTTATTCTGATTTAGTTGGCGCAGTTTTTTCTAAGGAATGAGTAAGTCCAATTCATATATTTCAGTACTGAACGCATTCAGTTCCAATGAAATCGTTCAGGAGTGGCTGTCTCCTGATAGTTCTCCTAGTGGTGTCATGGTAGTGGAGACTATTGAGTTATGGGATCACCAATTATCGTTATGGGCGCAAACGAGAGAAACAATTGCTCCAACTAGAGTTGGTGCCAACTAACTAGGGGCCGGATTCATCAACGACTTGCAGCAATTTAAAAGAGAAAATTACAGCCGGAATCCCTGATAGCGCCGCTTATCAAGCGATATGGTGAGCGATAAGCCGCATTATCTGAGGTTTTCGCTGTGAATTCTCTGTTAAAGTTATGTAAGTCGTTGATGAATCCGACCCAGGTTTCATGCAAGTCTAGAAAGAGGATCCGCTGTGCACCTCTTTCACATTTAGCAGTGTTATCCTAAATAAAACAGCCTTAAATGTCACCCTGAAATTAGACTATCATGCCTGCGTACCTGGCATCTCTATTTTAAAATTTTGGGAAACATTTTTAGGGTTTTATGAAAACAGTGGGCGAATAGAAGCTCGGAGGTGGTCAGCTTGTATTATGTGGTTTCGACCTTGGTAAGAAGGCACATGAATGCCCAGTTACATTATAAGTGCCAAAAAATGAGAAAGAACTGAGAATTTCATGGTTCTTATGGTCCTAATTCTTGGCTTGGAGCTCAACTTTCTCATAGCTCACAAGTAATCAGTTTTAGTCGAACATCCTCGACGTTGGTCAGTTAATGTAACGGTGTATGTCGATCATCCCACAGGTGTGTGGCGCCCCTGGCGAAGTGTGACTAGCGTTCAAGTGTTTTAGGCTCTTATATCTAGCCTATAGTGCCTCATTTCAGAACTCGTAAATAAGCTCCTTTTTAGGCACCATTGTAAGGGTTCTTGGAGCCGATTTCAATTTAAATAGAAACTGTGATGAAGATTGGGGCAGCTTTATAAGTAGCAATGCGATTAACTACAAAAAGATCCCTTTCAGTAGTTGGGAGCAACAACCATTGTGCTGACTACCTATTATACCTCCAGAAGCCGTCGGGTAGGATTTTGTATTCCACGCTATTTTCTCACTACCGTATTGAAAAATTCAGGAGGTGCTGAATTTCTGAAAAGAGCATTTCGCATTCAGCTGTTTGGTAATAAATCGTATTCAAGCGTGCTCTTAATTTTCCGCTGATTTTCCCTACTTTGATCATGCTTCTTCCCAGAATTAATGCGCGACTTCGCAAATTTTGCTGATCGGCGAAATACTTTTTCCTTGAATAAGAAATCTCACTTCTCCAAAAGTCGTTTTCAGGAGTTCAACTCCGACAATACGGTGGCTGCTATGATTATCTCTATGCTCACCGGTCTAACGCTTGGGTGTGGCCCACTGGCGTCAGCCATCTGCAACAAGTTCGGTTGTCGGGTGACAACAATTATTGGCGCTATCATATCCATGACAGGGTACGATTTATTTGCTTCTGTTTATTCTCCCTGCTTTCTTTAAAATGTTAACCGTGAACTGATAATCTTTTTCCTTTTCTTGAAAAGGTGTTGCATTTCGAGACATTGGCGACTCTTCCATGCCTTGTCGGCAACAAGACTAGTTGTTGTGTGAAGATAAAGGATCATTTGTTCTTCTTCATAAGAGTTTTCTGTCCATTTCTATGTGAAATTGTACCATAGGTCGTTTTCTCTTACAATAATGATTTTTTAGATGCGCAGCGTCCTACTTTGCCGCCGAAATGTGGCATATCATTATTTCTGTCGGAGTTGTTATGGGGGTCGGATGCGGCCTTATGTACTGTCCTGCTATTATTGCGGTCACAATGTACTTCGAAAAGTAGGTTTTCTACTTCCTCTCAAAGTTTTAGCCATGCTAAAGTTGCACGCCAATGCTCACGTAAGTTTAGGTCTCCTAAGTATTCTTAGAGATCTTTCTTATTTTGAGCAGCTGCTATGGGATGGTTGGTCTCACCCAATACAAAACTAGTGTGTACGTTGGCGAAGTGTTTGAACCAACAGCAGAAGTCGAAATGAAATAGTAAAGCTATGGTGGAGCTCCGCATGATTTGAAATGAAGGGCTTCGTTCCGAACTCTGAGAAACACTCCACGTCTCTTAAGTTCAGGCAGATTACAAATGTTGGATTAGATATACCATATTAGGCCTACTGATGGTGAAATAAACTATGAATGACAGAAGAAAATGGTCCATTTCTATAGGAAGCTGTGTGATGATGGGAGCAAGAGCAGCCGCTACTTCGGAGCGATCCACAACTTTTTGATATGATCTAACTTAAGACATACTCAGGTTTATGTTCTTAAAAGATTGGAAAAAATGAAATAGCAGGTTACAACACTTAAACATACAGCAAGTGACTCTTGCGAGAGTGTGCCTGTTTCGAATACACCCTCAGGCCATCTCAAAGATGTCGGATAGAACTGCGCGGTTAAAAATGTTTGACTATCGTGGACTCTTGTAATGTCTTGTCCTTTATTATCTTTACCATGTAGAAAACGAATCTACCTCTGAAGACCTCTGAAGACGACGAGCAGTAGAAACGTCAGGCTTTCCTAAATAAAGATCCACCTAAAAACCTTGTGTTGGCACAGAAAACTTAACGGACTTACAATGCCGAGGTTTGAAGAAGAGAGAAATTGGAGTTTACTAATCTCTACCTTTTTATTGCGACTCGTTTTCTAAAATAGCATTCGATTTTTTGCGATTTTTTTCGCCCAGCCCCCTCAAATACACTGTTAATGAAGAAGCACGGTCGTTTTTATGCTGATCGGTCTTAGTTAGGCTAGGAACTAGAAAATGGATACTGCATCAAGTTCTGAAGTGCCGTCTTATGTTTGCCTTACCACTGAACCGCAACGCCTCTAGGTATAAGGGCCTTTAAAAAATCAATTAGAACCTACTGTAAATTGTAAGTGAGAAATGTTCTACGTTTGCCGGATATCTAGGACACGCCTTATAGTAATGACTATATTAACGATAGGTCTGAACGGCGGAATGGTGCATATGGATAGAAGTGACTCTGCCTTATAAATACGAAAATGCAATCATCTGTACAGGAATCCTGCAAACAACAAAGTTTCAGGCGAGTCAACAGGTAGCAGTAGCCTCTCACAATTAGGGGTTTGCTTCATCCTCATCGCCGGTCATTGTTATTATATTTTGTTTGCTTATAAAAGTGCAGATAACTGGGTTCGCTAACAATATCATTGGATTTTGGCCATAGTGATAGACTGGTTGAGTGGTGGCAGTCAGCTGTGAGTTGAGTTATTCCACACCAAAGTTTGTTTGACGGGTCATACACGAATGTTGAGGAATAGGCACGAAACTACGAGCTTCTGTCATGGCAAAATATACGTTGAGTTTATGCAGTGCCTTCTAAAGAGAAAACGGAATTCAAAATGCGAATGACTGCGACCAATTGCTTAGAGAGCTACAACTATAATACCGTACTATAAAAATCGAAAGCCAATTGACATTGGCTTGTTTCCCTAACTTTTTCAATCTTTCTGGTACTTACAGTTTTCAGTTGTTCGATGTTTTTGACACCATTTAGATTTTTATAGTACGGGCATTTTATCCTAGTTTATTACCGAAGGCTTGAACATGCGGTGCAAATGTCGAAAAAAACCGTGTTTTGTTTTATGTCCTAAAAATAGGAATCAATCGATGAAATCCAATAATATTGCTATTGATTCCAATACAACCATCGTCCTCTCTCATGAGTCCGCATCCTTACCCACTAGGCAACCGATCGCAGCCTTTTGGACGGAACAAAGCATTAACGTCGAGGTGGTGGTGTCCCCCATTCCCTAATCGGATAAAACTCTCTACTTTGCGTGGCTCTGATCGAGATACCAGCGTTTTCCCATTTCTGAGGGAGAGACGCATCTGTCACTGCTCCGGCGTTCAGATTGTTACTGTTGGGATCCTGGTTAGACACTTTCTCATCCAAAAATACCATGAATTTGATTGCAGGCGACGATCGCTGGCTACCGGAATTGCAGTCACAGGCGCTGGAGTCGGTACAGTGGTGTTTTCGACGATCAACGAATTCGTTATCAGCAATTATGGATGGAGAGCTGTGTTCCTCGTGTTTGTCGGTGAGTAGCCGACAGGTGCACAGAAGTGTCTAATTGTCCACACGTCGCTTATGTCGTGGTCACAGGGGCGCTGCTCACTAGGAGAGCATCTAATTAGTAGTCGATATTTAATATAGCAGCTATGCTACGGAGTGGAGGTGATGTGCTTCAGAGAGATGTCATGCGCGCAACACGACCGCAGTGGCTGGAATGGTTGCGGTATTAGAACCGAAAACGGGTCACAGAGATCCTTGTACTAACAAGGGAAGGATACTAGGTGACCATGGGACTTTGAGACGAGACGTATACCACTGGATGTAGCTTCGAACGCTGATTCCAAATATGTGTTTCTTTTCTACTGCGCGCATCTGTGAACGGAGTTATGGACCAGTTTCATCAGGCTTCTTTGCCCTCTAGGTCCACGCAGAGCGGACCAATCACGAGAGAGCGAGCTCAAGTGGGGTTGAAGCTGCGCTGTCCGCCGAGCAGTGGTGGCGCAGGGGGTAGAGGAGCGCCGTGGTGAGACGGGGTTGTTATGGTTCGACTCCCCTGTGATGCAGGAATTTTGCACCTCGTAGAAAAGACCTGCCACGATCAACCAAAGCTCTATGTCAAATCGCAAAAGGTCACCAGAAAGGACTCGTCTTCATACTGCCACCTTCATACTGACACGAAGATACAATTTACCATGAATAGTTGCTAAAAACATGGCGAGAAGACAAACAATCCGTTATACTAGCAGCCGTGAAATAACACTACGAAATGTTCAAAACATAACAGCTGTTGGCAATGCCCACAATGGATAAACAATACATCAGTGCACCCGCTGTAAGAGCAGTGCTCTACGATGCCAGTTTAAAACAATATTAGAAATATTAGAAATAGAAACTAAGAAGATCCACGCTGCCGGATAGTGTTCTCCTCGTCATCTTCCTACACTGACCATGTAGGATCCTCCTCTTCTGATTCCACTCTGATACCTTCATCCTCTACCTCGATGCTCCCGCATTGCGCATCTCGTAAGATGGATTCGAAACTGCTGGCCATTTTCTTTTCTTGCCTTGTAGGAACGCGTGAAGCATAGGAAGGACCGAACTCCCCATTGAAGGCACGCCAACACAACAGCTGGTGAGAACATGGTTTGGAAAATAAGTCAGTATTGTCCTTGCCGAGCCCGGGTGTCGAAAAAAATTCGCCCAAGGGGATTATTTCGGGCACTTGTAAGCCCCACTTGAGCACGCTCTCTCGTGATTGGTCCGCTCTGCATGGCAAAGGAATCTGCTACGAAAATGGTCCATAACTCTGTTCACAGATACGCACGGCAGAAACGAAACACATATGTGGAATCAGCGTTCAATCACCCACTTGAAAGTATGGGTGGTGGGATCATGGTAGTCGATTTCGCTCAATCTTCGCCTTTTGGCATAGAGAGCTTTGATTGATCGTGGCAGATTTTTTTAGGAATTATAAAATTCCTCCGCAGGGGAGTCGAACCATGAACCACTCCGTCTCACCACGTCGCTCCTCTATCCCCTGCGCCACCACTGCTCTGCCAGCAGCGCAGTTTCAACACTCTCTTGTGCTTGGACCGCTCTGCGTGAACCTAGAGGGCAATGGAACCTGTTATGAAAATGGTCCATAACTCTGTTCACCGATGCGCACGGCAGAAACGAAACACGTATGTGGAATCAACGTTCGAAGTCGCATCCAGTGATATACGTCTCATCTCAAAGTTCCATTTAGTATCCTTCTCTTGTAGGCTACGAAGTGGCCTTTGTTCTTAGGCGCCCTGCAACACTTTTTCGAAGTCGCCTATCTCATTGTTCAACAGGGTTTCGCCTTAGCGAGCTAGTCCGATAGCCTTTTGTGTGCTTCAGGTGCGTTCGCGCTTTGTATAGTCTGTGGCTCAACGTTTCGACCCCTACCATTCCAAGAAGTAAGCGATGGGACAGAAGCAGACGACGTCTTCGTTGCCAAGAAGCCAGATGATGTAGGTCACATTGAGATGACGATGAGTTAGGGAAATCATTTGTAATTCTTTTACTTGCTAGCCACTAATAGCATCACTCTCAGGAGAACGAAGCTCCTCTACTAGCTGGAAATGACCCGCACTCTGCCTGTCCTCAGATTGTGCCCCGGTCGTTATCTGAGCCTTCTGGATCTGCATGTGAGTTTCCTATACTTCACTCAGTCTTCGCGAAGTGTCTTGGCAGAGTTTTTCGACGCTGCTATATGTATTCAGAGGAGCCGCTCATAAATCAGTGGCAGTGCGTGCCACAAGTATGGTTCCCTTTTTTCGTGGTTAGTGGAACCAAATCATTAGGTGTGGCACTGTGCACTGTGTGCTATAGTTGTTGTTTCTCTTATAAGAATTGCGTCAGCTTTTTTATTTCAATAAGATTTTGCAATATTTGGGTGTTCAGTTCGCTTGCTGAGCTTGAGCTGCTATGTCTTTGCAGGTTCGGGTCTACGTCGAAGGCGAAGCGAAAGCATAGCAGAAAGAGAGGTCGGGTACCTCAACAGAAAAGACGTGTTCTACACTGGAGCTATCACCGATGTTCCTGAATTCAGACAAGACCCAGACAAATACAGGTGATATTTGTGAGGGGGGGGGGGGTGGTAATGCAGTTGAAGGGGGAGCCGGCTGTCGACTGCACCTGCCGTTGTCGAGATATATAGTTCGGCTACCTCCATAACACCCAAGCACCAACTCTGGAATCTGTTGATTGGTGCTTTGTCTCTGAAAAACAAGGCAAAGGTTTCATCTGCTGGTCACCGTAGGTTGTTGTGGAGGCCAATTACACATTTAAGTTGCCTTCGCGACATCTCGTAGAAATAGAATGCGTGACGTATCCCAAACAGGGATTGATTATCGCTGTCCTTCTTCCATTATCTTTCTATATTTTATTTTATTTATTTACTTGCACGAGTACAAGTACAATCGTGCGCAAACTGTATAAAAATCACCAAACGAGAAAAATACAATCTACACATATTATCTTAGTGAAAAAGTAAGTGATGGACAACGTTTAAGGCATCAGGAAGTTATGGCTTCAGATGCAGTTTCAGGAATTTTTTTAAAAGCTTCGTAATTCCCAGGAAGATTCTGTCTTCTCCGAAGCTTCTCATATGAAGGGAGGGTCCTATGCAAGAAAAAGAAGCGCCTACAATTTTGCTTGGCTCTTCCAGCATCATACTTTATTGTACCACCACGAGTATTAGATGCTCTCAACGTCACTAGATATGTGGGACATCATCTGAAGAAAAGTGTGCAGGTTGCAGAGAGGGAGGGGGGGGGGGGGCTCACAACCCACAACATAATCTCTCGCTATCTAGTGGGGCAACTAGAAACACCTGAATAAGATAGCGTAACAATCAGAACAAGTCCGTCAGTTACATGTGCTGTTTAAAAAACAATGCTGGAATGCCTAGGGCCTGTTCACACTTCGCGACGAGAGCGACTCCTTGCCCATGCAAAATATGTAAATCTATTAAAACCAAACAACCGCCGCCGAAATCTGTCCATACTCGGGTGCTGTCGCTGTTGCTCCCGTCGATCTTGTCGCTTTTGTCGACTGTTCACACTTCGCGCCGGCGACGGGCGGACTGTGGAGTACGTAATTACACCATAGCAGAGAAGGAAACGATTCCTATTCTATCATTCTTCAGAGCAAGGTAAGGCATGCTACTATACTTCTTTGGAGTCCCAGATTGATGGTGTAGGTAATATGACTGTTTGCTAGTGTCTGTGTTGACTGATTGAGTGACTTACAAGAAATAGGCGTTATGGTGCAGTCACGTACACCACATTACGTCTGCCTCTCCAGTCGCCCTTGTCGCTCTTGTCGCCGCTGTCGCGAAGTGTTTCCGTGCGCTGCCGTCGCTCTTGTCGCCGCTGTCGCGAAGTATTTCCGTGCGCTGCCGTCGCTCTTGTCGCTGCGCCTGCGTTACTTTCGTCGCTCTTGTTGCTGCTGTCGCGAAGTATGAACATACTCTTACGAAACAGCCTCGTTCTGCCAAACTGCGTGTCGAACAGAGAGAGTCAACCGAGTGTTGAATAGAGGGAGTCGCGCACTCGTTAGGAGCAATAGCAATGCTTGTAGCATTCCTTACAAGTTTCTTTCTAAACTTGCATCCAGTTGATAGCTGCGTCCCGAAGTCATGGTGTGTTAACACTTTGTCACCGCTAGCATCTACAATAGCTGGAACAACGTGGGTGTCGTAGCTGCCTTTGGCTTCGGGCACAGGGAACGTCTAGGCTGGCACGTGGAGGACAACCGACCGGAGGTGGAGTAGTCGGCCGGTGAAGAGTGGGAGATCTTGGCGTACTCCTTGTTGGTTAGACCAGTGGAGACCCTAAATAGAGAGGATTAAGAAGGTGTAATATCCGCTGACGGTTAGGAATGTTTTCCTGCTATAATATTACGGACCTCATTAGAAAGGCTGCTGCATATATTATGTATATGTACTTGTAGCTGAACACGATAAGTTCCTTGACCGTTACAGTTCAGGTCTAGAAGGTAGCACTATCCTAGATTTCAAAAAACGGGTCTTTGTAGATCTACTGGATCACTACGAAGGGGCTCAACAAGTACTACTGCAACGCTCGAAACACTGCACGAGATTCGAGAAGCCGGCGGTGATGAACCGAAGGAAGTCGATGCGGACAACGCAACGGGCTCAAATATGCGGCAGTAAGCTTACCGAGCGGTTTTACTGATTCCAACTGTTCTGTAGCAATTATCTGTCGATTTATTAAGGACGATAGCTAAAATGATGTCGTTGTCGCTGCTGCTCGATCCGGTCTACCTGCTTTTCGCGGCTGCAAACCTACTCACCTCAGTCGGCTTCAACTCTCCACTCTATTTCCTACCCTTACATGCTGTGAAAGGTGTAGGTCTGGATGCAGCCACTGCGTCCAGGCTGCTGTCGGTTTTTGGTAAGAACGGTTCCTTTCGGGTGGAACTTGCCTGACAAGATCAAGGTTTTCTAGGAATCTGCAACACACTTGGGCGGATCTTCTTTGGTGTCGTCGCTGATAGGAAACTTCCGCTTCCCCGTGGATTTGGAGGAGATGTAGCCAGGAATAGACTGTGGATGTACAACCTCACACTCACGGTATTCACTCTCTTTTGTTCTGGGTTTGGCCCTGTTATTGGACGGTGCCTATCAATAGACTTCCTTTACCTGTTGCAGTGGAATTACGCTGATTTTACTACCATCAGTGGATTTCAGTTGTGCGGATTGCTGACGACGTTCTCGTTCTTGTGCAGTGATTTCGTCACTCTCGCTATCTATTCCGGATCGTTTGGGTTCTTGATTTCGGCGTACATTTGCTTAACCAGTGTGGTACTAGTCGACCTATTAGGACTTGCAAAGCTGACCAACGCATTTGGACTTCTCTTACTGTGGCAGGTGATTTCTTTTAAAATGTTCTCTTTTTTAGCCGAGTAAGGTTAACCAGTTCTGTACTTACATTTCTTCGTGGCCCAATGTTCTCTAGCTACATGTTTAGGAGTATCTAGATCGCCACACTGATCCCTGTAAATGTGGACAACTGTGGTGAACAATATTGTTCGGGATATGTGGCCCTCGCTGCTCAATTTTTACAGTTCGATACATTTTTACAGTCCTTATTTTAGAGCTTGAATTCGATATCTATTAAGGCGATCAGCCCTGCTGGAAAGGAACATGGGCGACCTCTTGTCGTAGGTTGACCAGAAAGCCATCGAACTTGATTGAGACTGGGGCCGGCCAACACAGGTGCAAAAGTACATGTTCCGCCGCCTTATTTGCCCGCTCGCTCGCTCGCCCCCCGTGCTTAAAGACGGACTTGGGCGAGTTTTAGACTTCCCCAGCGGTTCGGCGTTATGAAAGCTATCAACATCGATCGTCCGCTTCCTCCCAGTCGATAGTCGGATTGATTTCAAACGCCGCACCGCGTGGCTTCTGAAGTAGAGATCCTGTCTTATGCTCAAGAACCCGTCAGTAGAAATCAGTTTCGCGCTGAAAAACAGCTGCATGAAGGTAAACACGTTGAATTTGCCTCGCCTCACGAGTACAAGCAGGGACCAAATTCATCAACCGCTTACCGCGCGCTAGCGGAGAAAATACCGCCAAATGAACGAATGAATGAATGCTGATGAATGGCATATCAGGAGGTTTGGCGGTATTTTCATAGTTAGAGGGCATTAAGCGGTTGAGGAATCTGGCCCAGTAGCAGATAAGTTACCTGGAGCTCGAGAGTACTGCAGAAGCCAGGTCGGTCGGAGCAACGTTGAGGAAGATTCCGACTTGACTTGTGACAGGTCAAGCGGTCAGCTATCTGCAGTCAATTCGGCCTTAGCCTGGGAATGCGCGCCCTGTCGTCGTTAATTTTTAGCGATCCTAACTCGTGCTGTATTCTTCTGCACATGGAAACTACTGTTCTGTCAAGGGTTTAGTAGGGAAAGTCTGCGCTGCCTTCAGTAAGGAAACTACTCCATATAAGGCAGCCTTCGGAGACTCATCGGTTCCTACAAGGGAGCGGCCCATGCTCGTACAAGGAATGCCTTCGTTGGATTCTATTCCCTCCTTCGTCAACGAGGAGAAAAGCACGGGCTGGGAAAGGAAATAAATTCCAGGATGTCGTGTTTTTTCGCACTTCGAGGAGATAGGCTACTTTCTAGAGTTCTTTGCACGTACACAGGCCCAGTTCCCTAGAACCGGTTCAGCTGTATTTGAAATGGGCAGTAATGGCCATTTCAAATATAGCTGAAGGGCAAGTTCGATGGCCAGGCAAGTCCGGGCGCTCCAAGAATAAGTATGTCATGAACGAACGTTCTTAATCATAGCACAAAATAACCAATGTTCTTGACTTCGTCAACCTTCTTAGTCATTGGTGGACTTAAACTGTAACCGTGATCACTACACCTAATCTCATGATGCAGCACATTTAAATTTTTCTTAAACAAGTGGACAATCCTTTAAGGGGGTCGGATATTGACAAGGTTAATTGTTCTCTAAAGCATGTCGAAGTCAAGTCAGTTTTAAGGACATAAATCTTTAAGTACTAAGCAAACGTACATTTAAAGCCCCTAAACTTTTGCGGCGGGCTTCGGGCGGCGAAAACGATGAGTCACTCCGCCCATCGATGAGTCACTCAAGATCCCTGCCGCGAAAGGGTAGAGCGCAGAGTCTCTGTCGGCGCCGAATCGGTGCGAAATCAGCGGCGGCGGCGGCGGCGTAGCCTCCGCTGCCCGCTTCTCGCCGCTCGCGGAAGAGCTTGCGGCCGCGCGCTCGCCGCCCACGGCGAGCTCTGCGTCCCTGCCTTATGCTTAAGGATAGGGACGCGGCGTTGCCGCAGAAGTGTATGGGGGCCTTAACACACGCACAAGTAACTAAGCCAAGTAGCTGTTTTGTGTAAATGTTGTAAGAGACACAACCCCGTGAAATTCCACTTAGAGTAGCTCTAAGGATAGAAAATCAGAAAGAAATGCGTTAATCTACAGAACGTTCCAGTTCCGGTGACATGCGTCACACGAGGGATTAACTCGCAAGGGTACCTTGTCCAGAGCTTTACAAAAATCAAGAGGTACTACTTTCGCCGAGACGGGGCCGCTTGTCTAAGTAGGCAATGCAGTCATTCAGCCATTGAAGCATAGCAGTGGGCACCGTTCATACTCTTACGCCGGCTTCGCTTAGAGTGGGTTTTCCTTTTTCGAAAACTATTTTGACAGCTAGAGGTGACGGAAGGATCTGCTAGATAGAGTTGCATCGTGTTTAGGAACACTCTTGAAATCTCCAGGAAATGTAGATGTGATCTTGATAGGACGGTTTGAGTGAGGGTTAGGAGCCCACTTCAAAATCGGAGCCACCAGGTTACATGTCTCTAGATGGAACTTCAGATTTCATAAATCTCAAGCCAAACAAACTTTGAAAACGCTGCTCCCCCCCCCCCCCCCCCACAAACACACACACACACACACTGAAGTGCTTCTTAATGGTGATGAAAGGATGCGCCGAGGAATGTCAGAAAAGGAACTAGTCCAAAACGTTAGCGTGCGCATGGGTAAAACAAGAGAAGTGCGAATAGGCTGTGGTGAATAGGTTTAGGGTGGGGAAGTTCGGGGTCCACGGCCAGTTTGCTCGTTTTTCTTAAAGTTTCCTGGTTAAGAAATCACTTTTTTATTTCCTACATTGTAGCACTGGAATCTGTGGTAGTCAATTCCGTTAACTAAAACCGAGCCTGCTCCTCCCGTTGCATAGATGAGTGCTGTTGGGTACCACGAGGTGTTGATGTGGTGTTCGATCTAATAGCGTCGGTGGTGTAATGGCGTAGAGCATTCCCGCCCGGTCAGCAGGAGGTGCGGGTTCGAGTCCCATCCGGGGCTAGAGTTTTGTTTGCAACAAAACGTCCTTATAAGAGCTTAAAACTGAGCGGTGAGAAAGGTAGTACATCTCTACGGTCTACGTGGTGCCTCTCAATGCTTAGCGGGTAATTTACCCTAGACTGTCATTTAAAAGAGATCCAATGGGGTTTGAAATAACAGCACTGCCAAACTTTTTCAAAAATCTAACAAGGAGAGCTTCCAAAGTAGCAGTGAGCTTTTGCGAATCAATTTTTACAAGATGTAAGGTCACGTGTGGGGAGTACAAAACGTAGTTAATTTTTTCGGATGCTCCTCTGTGGTCGAAAAAAACGTGTGAACACTTGAGCGCGAAGTTCATCATGTTCTGTTGCCACTCGACGGAATGTGATCGGGTGGCGCAGTGGATAGCGATGTCGCCTTTGGGCAGCACCGAGTGGGTTTTACGGTTCGACCCCAGGTATCGCCATAGTTTTTGACCATATTGGGTTGTTACTACTATGTGCTTGCGTGACCTCAGGAGTCAATTTGTACACGATTGTTGCTTCCAGTAATTGTTAAGTATTTACCGATATCAAACCAAGTTCGTGACCTATCCCGCGAAATGTATGTGTTTGTGTGCATCTTCGGTATCGTTGTGGATATGATACAGTGCAAATACTATCCATTGGAGGTAGCTATGAAAGCAGAACAGGGCTACTTTTACTCACTGAAAGCATTAATCGTGTACATATTGAGTCCTGTGGTCACGCAAACAAATAATAATAACGAGCCGATGTGTGCAAAAACTATGGCGACTTTGGGGATCGAACCGTAAAACCCACTCGGTGCGGCCGACGGCCGACATCGTTACCCCTGCGCCAACCGACCACATCGGGTTGGGTGGCAGCTGGGCGTGACGAAGTTCGTGCTCACCCTTCCAGATGCCTCTTTCCGACCTCAGAGGAGCATTCCGAAAAAATTAACTACGGTTTGGACTCCCCACTCGTGGCCCTACATCATGTAAAAATTGATTTGCAAAAGTTCACCATCACTTTGGAGGCTGTCCTTGTAAGGCCCATAGAATACACGGTTCGTGACTATATAATATTCGCTGGTGACGGGAGAACATACCTATGTTCATTGATACGATCTCACATCTGTAATCTGAACTGGCGCTGAAAGCGCGCAGCCTGTGTTGGTAAAGATGCTTTCAGGGTGTCGGAACAGTCGCTGGACCGCCAATATCCGGATTTTTCGCCGACGTTACCCACGCCTACGTACTGTCATTTGTGTTCTGCGGACTGTGTCTCATGGTGAGCTGTTGGACCGCTCTTAGCCGTACATCTGTTCCAATGCGCCGATTTCAGATCTCTGGTCTCATGCTCTTCGTCATTCCGTTTATCCAGAAGGGGCAATCAAAGGTTGTTTCACCTGGGAACGGACGATAGTAGCTGTACAAGGCAAAGGCGTGTGCATGCAAACGCAGATATGAATGTTCTGTCTACGTTTAACGGGTTCTTGTTCATGTTGCTACAAATCTTGATTAGCTTTAGGCATCGGTATTCTGCTTTACATAGCTGCTATCTATGGCTTCATTCTTTTGGTCCGACGTTACTGAAGGACACTGTGGGCTACCACATAGTTTCCTTCGTGCTGTCGATCTAGTTTATCATTGACCAGGGAATGCCATCAGCTCCCCATGGAACTTCGGGCAGACATACACGGTGTGAAGGAGATTGGAACGCTGATTAGAAAAATGTGGTCGAGTTTGCTAAATGGATCTCCTAAGGGAGTTTTGGCTGTTCAAAGTTCGCGTTGTCGATTGCATGCCGTGTACGTTGACAAAACGCTAGATACACCCTCTTGCTTCTCTCTTCCTTGAGCCTCAGCATGGTAAGTTTCTGCAGTATAAATTGTGCCGAACATAGGGCTGTAGGGTATTCATTTCGACCTAAAGTGTCGACTGAACTGTCGTCATCAGAGGCCTAAAAATGGCGCAAGGTTTCTGACGTGCAATCTACGCGACCAGACGCCTTAACCGTTTAGCGGTTCCGACGTTAGTCTAAGACCTCTCAGACAGAACCTGGATGGGAAAGATAAACTCTCTCATGGGTCCAGCCCAGCTGGGGTGTAGTCGTCCTGTCGTCGGTAGGCCAGTAAGGCGATTGAGTCCTACTGTCCAGTCACCGTACAAGGAATAATTCTGTGATGTGCATCGCATCGCGACTGTCGTTCTATAGGTCGCAATGTGCAACCAAATGAAGAAATCACTTCTAATGGACAGGCGCTCATTCCGGTTCTTCATTGCAGGATTCTTGGTAAGGATCCAGAATGCTTCTTATGCTTTGCTTCCTCGTCAATGTCCAGAATTTTGCACTTGACGGCGTAGTCGTTGCAACCATGCACATGCAACCTAAGCCAAGAGGACTACTTAAAAACCACTATTTACTAGCTAGGTGTTCTTTTACACGCATTGCTTGCTTTGTATCCGTTTACCAGTACCTAGCGTCACAATCCATGCACTCAATCTCGTAAATGACTCCTGCTCTCGAGCAATCTCCTACGCTACTGTTTGGACATGTGACGCAGTTCTTCGAAACGCACTCCTTGTCACAAAGCTATTAAGGGCTGGCTGCCATCTGATATTGTATTAGGAATGCTCGCTAGGATATCTTCATTTTGTAGCTTTGATGTTACAATAGCTCTGCAGTGAAGTTGTTGGATATGAAGGGGACCACACACGGTAACTGACCTGGACGAGAGCTTTCTCTTTGGGTAGTGTGAAGCCGTCGCTGACGATGTGAAACCGTGCAGCCGTTTGAAATGGCAATATCGGATGCAACTGAAAAGAAACCATCCGCTCTTGAGGACCTGCACACATTCCTGCGCATTCCCTGGAACACGTACCCAACAACAGAGCGTTTAACGGCGGCAGGATGAGCAGATCTCGCAGGAGCCAGTATAGTTTTCGAGCTCGGTTTACGGTACACAAGTCCACTGGACGCCCATCTGTGTTCAGGTATGCGAGCAAACCGCCCTTAGTAACTTCCCTGCTAAGCCTAATGTTTTGCAATTGTTGGTTCAACAAACTAAGACACTCATCCATTTCGGACTGTTTTGAAGTTAGCAATTATCAATTTACCTTCAGTGCAATAGTGGACAACGTTCGAGTACTGGCCTGTCAATTCTCAGACTCGGACATTCGTTTACTAGTGTCGTGATGCGGAGTTTCTGAAGTCCAAGGTGTTAATCTACTCAATATACATATTGAGCAATTCGGATAGCACTTAAAGAGCTCGATCGTATGGACGTTTGTGTGGAGTGATGTTCCACCGAATGATTCTACTACACAACTTTTCTTGTTAGAGTTGTGCACATGTTCAAGGAATTTGTTTGTGTTGGTCAGTTTCGAGAGTACCCTGCTCAACACCTGGTTTACAATGTCGTTGAGAAGTCAGGAAATTCTATCAGTTGGCCCGCCAACACAACTAATTATAGGTAGTATTTAATAAGGGTCCGGTGTCGTGGATAATATCGCTTTGGGAAAGCTTACGCGCCGTAATAGGATATCGAGCAAAATGGGATATCCAGTTTGAAACGTTCTGCTGATACCGATTGATGTCCTCACACTCACCCATACGTGATTAGAGCGTTTGCCCTGCGATATAAAGTCTCTTTCACTAACGCGGTGAACGGAGGTATCTTGCAAGTGGACTTCAGTTATGGCAAGATCTAGCCAAAGCGGTAGAACAGCAGTCGCTCCTCCATTGTTGCTAGCGGAAAAACGCTACCATTAAAGCTCAACTCACGTAGTTCCCTGAGCCCTTGCCATTTAGCACGCGTCAGGTTTGTGTTGTGCAGCCCTTCATGATGGTTAAGCACAGCTAACACATCGGCTGATGAAATTCTGAGCTTGGAATCTGCTTCAGTCCCAGTGTTAAGTAAGCGTAGGCATTAGCTGGCTCGACTGCTGAGCCACCAGCACAATGGTGCTGTTCTCGCTTCGCAGGAATGTCGTCACTACTTCATCCCACCAATGCTGTTTTTTGTTGCATTTTGCGATTTATCGTCGGAGAGGCCCTTAATCTAACATATTTTTGAATAAACGCCTGTTAAAACTATCATTCACATTTTTGAGCTCTTTGAATGCGGAAAGGGAACAAATTCCGATTTCCACGTAATGTGGGTCAAGAACGGATGTCAGCTTCATGATCGGCGCTGCAAATAACGCTAGAAAGTATGAGCGAAATCCTAGGAAGTATGAACGAAATATCCTAAAAAGTATAATATGAACAAAATAATTGGTTTCCAACTTGAATGGCTTGCCGCCTCGGTCACCACCTTCAACCGCCAGTGGTGAACGAGATGCGAAGCCCACACTAGGCTGAAGGCTTACAAAGCGAGGTGAGGGTGCTGAAGTCAGAAATACGAATTTCGCACACATTATGTGCGTAGTTATTAGGCGTCCTGGTCACGAATCTGGCATCCGCCTTTGACTTACTTTACGTAGAAATCAAAATGGATGTCTTTCCACCTCAAAGTACTTGAAGAACGTTAATAACAGTCGTTACCGAGTATTTGTTCAAAAATGTGTTGGAAATGAGGAGAAAGTGTGTCGCTGACGATGGGGCGCAAAAGCAAAAAATCCAGCATCGGTGGGGATCGAATCCGTGACATTTCTGCAAAGCGAGAACATGACACTGCCGTCGTCTCAGCTTTCAAAGCAGGTAATGGATTCGTTCAATAGGCAACACTGCGTCTAACGCTTCATCAACACATACACCATTAAATCGACAACGCGAACTTTCACCGACCAGATCTACCTAGGAGATCGATCTAAATAATTATTTGTAATCAGCGTTTCAAGCACTTTCACAAGACATAGACTCCTCGCCAAATTTTCTTCAGAAGCTGAAGGCATTCCTTGGTGAGTCCTAATTCCATACCATTCATTCCCTTATCAGCATGTCGATAACATCCATTCGGGTTCGTAGTTGCGTTAGTTTTCTAATTGGAGAAACTGGTTACGGTTACATATTTCGTTATAGTTCCTTATGTTTGCCGCAATCTGCCGAGAAGCTTTACTGCAACGTATAAATAAAAAATGCATTGAAGCCATGATGTTTGCGCCAAAGAATAAGCCGAGGATCGATGTGAACGCACAGTCTTGTGCAGAAGCTCGCATTTTTCAATTTTTCATTGATACAATTTGCCTTGAAGGGGCAATACGCATGAGGCTTGAATACATATGGCGTCTCATAATCACGGACGCTTTTTCAATTCATCTGCCCCAGAAAGCGAACACACCGTAGGGAATTTTATAAAAATTATATTTTTTAGGGAAAAGTAATGAATTAATTTTTGCTTTAAAGCGCACAAATGCAATTATTGTATTAAAATAAGTGGTCGACCATGAAGTTGACAAGACTGTCTCTATTTGATGGTTAACATAAGTGCTGCTGGCTTGAATCAGAGGTGTGTGGAAAGGTGTTTTTTTATGACTGTTGTACCGTTTACATCTGCGCTAATTCACATAAACAGAGTGTTTGCAATCAATCGAATAAAAATCGCAACGATCCCGTCAGTTCATGGCTCAATCTCTTCCTTGAACACATCAAATTATTGCTGCCTTTACCTGCTTCAAATCAAAATTTGCTCCATAATTTTCCTTAAAAAATAAAATTTTTGTAAATTTTTAAACAATGTATTCACTTTTTTGGGTAGGTGAAGTGAAAGAAACTTAAAGAAAGCTGTACTGAGTTTTCCTTAAACAAATAAATATTCTAACCTTCTCGGAGACCTATTTTATCTGGAAGACGCTCGCTGGGATTTGGAAGACATTCAGTCTGTTTTCAAAAGTGTCAAGCTTCCTTAGAAGAGTATACAGTTCGATTTGGAAAGTGTCTTATTTGACGTAAAATTGCTATATATTCGGTTGAGTGCTCTGTTTGTTCGCATATTTCAAGGCTACAAACCTCAACCTCATACTTCCTTATCTCACGAGACGATATAACGAGCCTGAAACAGAATCATGTCTTACCAGGAAACTATCTCAACGGTAGGTCCAAATGGCCCAAGTGCTGTATATGGGCAGAATCATCTCTCTCTGAGAAACAACAAAATGCAAATATCTCGACTCCAATACAACTCTGGGCAGAGTTAGGGAAGTTGGGCCGCTGGCGGCGTTAGCCTCTCCCTGCACATGGAGGGCGGACTGAAGTTGGTTGGAAACAGCGATGGTGAGCGAGTGGCGATGGCGCAGAGGCTAGAGGGACGGCTTATTCCCCATGACCGCTGTTTCCAGCCATCTTGAGCTCACCCTACGCGTGTAGGCAGAGGGCTAACGCCGCCAACGGCCCAACTTTTGTCGTCCCTAACTTCGCGCAGAGTTCTATTGGGGTTGAGATATTTATTTATTTATTTATTTATTTATTTATTTATTTATTTATTACCTCCCGAAGACGTGCTCACATGAAAAAGCAACTAAGAAGAACAGAAAATCGCATAAGTGAAGGAAAAAAAAAGACAAATAGCACTGGAACTGGGTAAAATACTAGTCTAATATAAACAACCATGCATAAAATAGCATCCAATCAAACCAAATGGAACGCAAACACTACAACAAAAACAATAGATGGACAGCGGAGCAGAAGAGGTTTTGAAACAACATCTCATTTTGCACCAATCTTATCTTTGAATTGCCACCGTAGTACTTGCCGCCATATAAAAAAACAAAAAATATTAAGACTATTAACATATTTGTCGTAGACATCATTATTTGTCGTAGACATTTGCAGTGGAACGCGTTGATCCGTCTGATGATGCTAGCTGACATCATCCATGTTTCGCTAGCGTACACTGCAGTGGGCACGACTATCGAAGAATACAAACGCAGCTTGACGCTATTTGAGATTGAAGACGACGTCCACAGTGGCTTAAGCCTCCGGAACACTGCCGTTGCCTTCGCATTCCTGCATCGAACGTCAGCTTCAGCATCTCCGTTACTGGTGAACATGCTTCCCAAGTAGGTGAAGTTATAGTGGTAAGAATAAGACTTTATTATTATGAGAGAAAGAAACCGGGCCACCGCCTCATCTTGACGCCAACAATTGAAATACGAGTATGAGAACTTTGAGACGTTGACGAACAACTTGATCGTTAACGACGATATCACACATATAAGGCAGTTAGTTACCAAACACTGTAAATATGAAGAGGCGACTGTTTCAGGAAGGGAAGAGCAGGAACAGAAAGGCTCTAAAGCTCCGGTTAAAACAGCGATCGGTGTCGTTTTGTTTTCAGGCGCAAGGCAGTGTTATGACATGACCAATGCCAGAAACGCTGGTTAGCTTAGGAGGAACACGAAGCCAAGGGCAGGGCGAAATTAAAATAAAGAGCAGAACACAGTTATTGCACATGTGGGCACGAGGTCTCTATGTTTACCGTCACATCAGATGTCCATTACTAAAATGGAGCGAAGAAAGTTGATGAGATATGAACAGCTTCAAAATCGAGCCGAAAGGAAGCACATGTGGATAAGCGCTGTGCTCAGTCAGACATGAATCAGGGCATTGTCATTCAGATCTCTATCGTCGTCTTTCTCCTTGGATGGCACTGTGCGTCGAAACGATGAGCGGATGTTTCTCTTCGAGCGGCGGATCGATCTGGAATTTTCCACAATATTCGGTTTTCTGTCGTAACGTCAGCTCTCCAGCTGTTGAAGTTAGAGGGAAGTTGAAGAGCGTTAGTCATTCCAGGGCTCAGAGAAGGTTAGAGTCTTTGAGCTGCCGGTTATTAATGCGGTTTGTAGGAACCAAAATTCGTTGACATGCAAGGATTTCCAATTGCTTCTGATAAGATGTAACGGCCGTACTCCATTCACTTTCCTGAATAGCGTGTTGTTGGAAAACACCTAAAGACCTCTTCGCTGACGAGATCCCACATTAGGCGAAGCCTAAACGAATTCGAGTTTCTGTTCATTTGCAGCTACAACTGCGCTCCGCGCTCGCCTAATCGGAGAACTGTCAGAATGATATCCGATAGGTACACTTCGGATTAGGTGGGGTGCATTTGCATAGCGTGACGTGACTTTACTTAACGTCCTTTTATAAGTGGCGTTTTTAACACCTGACGAATTCGTCTGCTGGACCAGTGCAAGTAAATACTGGGTGTTTTATTAAATACAAGATGCAAAAACGGCTTGTCTGCAGTAAAGCTGTTGGATGAGGTTCATAAGAGCGGATGAAGGTGTACATATAATTTGTTTAACGTGAATGGTAGGGATCGCGCCTCGCACCCATCCAAAACTGGATGGCTAATTGTACACAGGGCAAGTCCTTGTTCGAGTTACGCCGTAAACTAATCGTAACGCATCCCTATGCTTCAATTAAAATCGAGAAATAAAAAAAAGACGCTATATATATATGCCAGGAGTGGTTCGAGAACTATAATTGCTGATGGTACATAATGCATTCAACAGGAGGTGCACTTCTGCAAAGGGTAAGCAACTAAAACCCGTATAGGTTATGGAGATCGCGCCATACCATCCACTTCCTCAATACATCAAATTGTATCAGTTATGGGTTGCATGCCGTCCTACTTTATAAGGAGCTGATCAGGCCATTCCTTTCCTTTTCAGACATGGTTGAGAAGTCATAAATCAAGATCCCGTATACTAAAGGAGTATGTAGCGCTACATAATAAATGGAGCCTACAGATTGAAATTTCGGAGAAGTACGTGGCGCAACATAGGCGTGCTACAGTCCATTATTTAGCTGGCCATAATGTCAGTCTTAACTCTTGCTGATAGTTTCGCTGGTAAAAATGTTATGATCCTCGATCAGTGCTCCCGTTTGGTTGCGTAAAATTGTGTCAAGCTTTAGTATGTTGGTATTTAGTTCCTGAGTTCAGAAAGGTCGTAAGACAGAGATATGGTGAGATCACGTTAGAATTATGTAACGGCGTTCCACAACACTGTTCGTATGAACACCAAAGATTTTTCAACGTTACTGGTAGTAATGTTATGGT
Source organism: Heligmosomoides polygyrus polygyrus (assembly GCA_947396885.1). Classification (NCBI taxonomy): domain Eukaryota; kingdom Metazoa; phylum Nematoda; class Chromadorea; order Rhabditida; family Heligmosomidae; genus Heligmosomoides; species Heligmosomoides polygyrus. The sequence goes on along the minus strand of OX377204.1, from coordinate 26,744,241 downwards.
TCATCAGATAGCTTTTACAATAATTCAGATCTTTAAGCCTCAAATGGTTGGTCTCGAAGTTGTCTTGCTGACCGGGCGGGAGCGCTCTACACCATTACACCAGCGGCGCTGTTTGCTCGAACACAACGTCCTTCGAGGTGTGGATATTACGCTTGGTCAAAGAGCGCCGGTGGTGTAGTGGCGTAGAGCATTCCCGCCCGGTCAGTAGGAGGTGCGAGCTCGAGTCCCGCCTGGCGCTAGAAGTTTTGATCGCAACAAAACATCGTTGTAACAGTTCTTACAGTTTTGAAACACTCTGTATTCTCCCATTTGACATGAACTTCAAACCAGTTAGCTACAGGCAACCTGACTACGCCTATCAGATACATATGTGTGAACACCTCAAAATGATGACGGAACATCAGCATTTCGTGTTTCCAGCTGAGATTTGTTGTCTTCCTACGATCTGAGAGGCCGTTTCAATGGCATCGGAAACTGTGGTGCACTGCACCACCACAGTTGGTTGGTAAGTATTGCCCTTGATTCATATCGCAGGTTTTCTTTCCAGAGGAAGTCACTGACGATAGAAAGGCCCTAGGCAGAAAACTGCACTAAACACATCCAACTAGACTGCTTTTTTATTCCCCTTTTCACATGTCTAAACGCTGGAAGTCTTCATATTTTGCCAAACAACTTTGGCACAAGGTGTCTTTGAGAATGTGCAGTCAGTTTAGCAAACCATGCTAACACCTCAGACCTCTCAAGGATAAGAAATAAATAGATGTGTAGAAGCACTCCACTCGAAAATAGCATGTCATGCCGGAGATAGGAAATGTACCAACCACAGCACACGTCATCAAAGCTGCCCGTTACTTCTCCAGAGAGTGAAAGCGCATGCAGGGATGACCACATCTGTTCTGCACAGCACCCACCTGTATCGAATTCTATGCGCTTCGTAGAAGTCCAGCTTCTGCTCTATTTCGAACGGGACGACGTCATGCATCGACCTTTGGCATTCAACGGTTAGAGACAGATTCCGGTCATCGACCTTCGTTAGTATCTGTTTTATCTATTATTGTTTATTACGATGCCAGTGCGAGACACAGCGTTAAACTCTAAACGCTTTCCTAAAAAGGAAGGCCCATGAACTTCTCCCAAAGATTCTCAACGTGGCCTGTGGTCTTGTAGAACATCGGGCGAGGATCACAGAGCTGTGCTTTGTTTTTGCTAGGGCCACTGGGTGGCACAAAAACGGCAAACGATGGTCACACTTCAGAGCGGGCTGATAAGGCAAAAGTGGCACCTGGAATTGCCCTGTCGTGCTCTGAACTTAACTTACAAAAGGTTTGGAGCTCAAACGAAAGTTTACTTATAGTAACACGTTAATTTCCTACGCTTCCTAGATGAAGCTGCAGTGTGTATTCAAGTGATTCATTCGTAACCGCGTCGGGTGCGACAGGGTGCAGAGTGGATAGCGAGGTGGACTTACGGGAGCGGGTCGAGGGTCCGATTCCGGGTGTGTCCGTGTGATTTGTTCTGTGGAGTGCTCCCATTTTTGCAAATAAAGACTACATTTTGGCTTCGGCATTACAGATAGTAGCATTTGCATTCACTTCCTCAACTCCGGAGGTCGAAAAAGGTTTTTCGCCCCGAATTCATCTATAGAGTTATCTGGAATGCAGATCACCAATCTAGCAACCATTTTTGATGAAACGGTGGATGGCAGAAGGTTACGATGAGTGTACGTAAGTAAAGGGTGTACGAAGAATAATCGGCACTGCTGCCCTTCATGACTCCAGAGGTCGAGGAAAGGACGAAGGAAAAAATTCCACCCAAACATCGCCCAAGGAGGTTATTTGGGTTGCTGATCACGGTTGTGATACCAATTTTTAAATTTTCGGTCAATTACGGCATGTTACGGTAGATATGGGTGAGTAAAGCTGTCCACGTTAGCAGGATCGCTTTCTTCTCCAATGCGACCACACTTATTTTCCAACCTTCGACTTCTGCTTTCGATGGAAAGCAGTGCAAGCAAAGTGATAATTTACAAAAAGAGTGAGACATTTATGGTCAGCAGCTTAAATAATTCCCGTAGGCGAAGTCTGGGCGAAATCGGTAGTCATGACTTTGTCACCCTTGCTCAGTAATACGGTAGCCTACCGTAGCAAAAATGTACCCTTCAGTTGCAAAAATGGGAGCAGTCCACAAAGCAAATGGCAGGAGCACTCCCGAAACCGAACCCCCGAAGTCCGCTTCGCTATCCACTCTGCCATCCTCGCTGCCGACACCGTTGCGAATGAATCACTTGTATGCACACTCGTCTAGGAAGCGTAGGAAATTAATGTATTACTATAATCAAACCTTAATTTGAGCTCCAAACGTTTTGTAAGTAAAGTTCAGAGCACGACAGGTGTCATTTATGCCTTATCAACCTGCTTTGAAGTGATACCATTTTTTTGCCATTTTCGGGCTACCCAGTGGTCCGTGGCAAAATGGAACATAGTTCTGTGATGCTCGTCAGATGTCTACTTACAAGAGAATGTAGGTCACGTTGAGAATCTTTGTGGGAATTTTATGGGCCTCCCTTGTAAAGCGTTTTGTCGTTTCGCTCGTCTGGTCGAGAGTGTGTGTTTTATAAATCCTCATTATTTTGCGATTCCTGCATCATATTCAACTGATAAACAGTTCATGCGCTTAAGTGCCGTAAAAATGAAGTCCTCTATCATTCACCCAGCTTATGCGATCTATGATCGGATGTGTCATAAATCAACAAATTTTGAATGGTTTCTGATATTGTGTTCCACATATAACTACGCAAAATTCCTGGGATGTTTTGGTGTTGGCGTGGATATGAACCTTGTGAAGTTCCAGCAATGGTGCGCGCTGTACTCATCTTTATAACTTTAACTATGGATAAAAAAGCGTGGCGTGTTGCATCAGTTACAATTGTATTGTTGCAGAAATGCTTTGTAGCGGTCAAATCTCTTGCGCCGGACGGGAATCGAACTGGCGCCATCAGCTTTCCGAGCAGCGTACCGGCCCCTTCACAACTTTGGCTATGTCCGAAAAGCAAGGAGTGCTGATTGCAATCCGCAAGCAAGAATGTTGGTCGCAAAAACTTCTTTAGAACACCTCACAACCTCTTTAGCAGCCGCTTCAGGCTCAAATCAAAGTGTAAAATATTATGGTATTATAGCACAGGATTACTGATCCGCAGTCATTGAAGGCGCCGGTTGTCGTTCACACCTCAAACCGTTCTTGAAAAAAGCTCACTTTCTTGCGTAGATTGCTTGCCTCATGATACCTGTTCGGTTGGCTTCCAGTTGAGCTTCGTGAGCACATTGTTCAAAATACTCTGGAAAAAGAAGAGAGCAATTTCGTAATTTCTCACAACCTAACAGTTGGTCATGCGTAGGGACTATATACGGGGTGTGAAATAACCAATGTTGTCATTTGTTAGAAAGCAACATTTTGTCAAAACTGAGAGGTCCTTTAACCTTGCAATTATTTTGCAGCCGTTCGAGTCGTTCAGCAGTGTAGTAGAACTGCTGCTTGTTGCAATGATTTCTATGCAACTAAATCGCAATTGACAAACAAACTGGCGAACTAACCACGAAGTTTGTGCACGTCGGGCATAATGTGCTCCTGTAATTCGGTCATTTGGGCTCCAGTCATCTTCAGCGCCATCTCCAAGTGCTCCAAGGCTTTTTCGGCGGCATGAAAAGCGAGAGTAAGGTTATGTAGCTGTCGTTTCTACTAGAAAACGTAGAGGATATGACCGATACTTTTACGTTGTTTGGATGCATAGTATTAGGGTGAAATTGGCTAAGATCTCCTTACCCATAGCTTAACCTTTTCCTCTGGAACTCTATTCTGTTTCTGTGAACTATTTTCCCAAAACAAACAACTTGTCCTGCTAGAGACCAGAGGACATGCATCATACATTGCTATGAGAAAAGTAGGTTGGTGCATATTTTTTTGCCCATAAAAAAGGCATGATTCTAAAATTTTATTTTTTCTTAGCAAAACAAGTCACCCAACAGGAATGTAATCACCGTTAGTGTCGAGAACAGTAAGCGAATTCCTAGGCATGGTTTTAATGTCTTTGCTCCAGAAAAACGAGGCTGAGGGTAAAAAGAGGTCATATGCATTCTAGCGTAGTAAGCATAATAGAATGCTGTATGCTATGCCAACAATGAAACTCATTTTATGCGTATGGAAAAGAGAAACCCCAGAAAATGTATCGAATGGGGAAGGTTGGGCACAAGTTCAAGTAAAGGATCGACAGAGCATTAGGTGATCTTAAGATACTCATCTTCTTTGACAGTTGACCTAACTGAATGCTTTCGCCGACATTAGACTCAACCAGTTGGGCATCCTATTTTCTTGGCTGCAATAATGTCTAACACAAATATAGTGCTTGCACATCCTCTTCGATTCAAGATAAGAACAAATTATAAAAAGAGAGCACTAATAGGGTGGCCAGCAAGGGTGTGCGTAAATCAAATTCAAAATTTCGCAAATCGTAAATCGTAATTACGAAAAAACCGTCGTAAATTGTAAGAGTTACCTAACGCGTTGTGCAGTACAGTTTTTAGGTTTTTTTATGAATGCTATTTCAAAATGATCCAATATTTGTTTTTTGTTGTGTTATTTTCAGCCCAAGAAAAAAAGCTTTGCCTTGATCTATGCATGGTGTTTCGACAAAAAGCTTTCTCGTTGAATGGCCATTAAATTTCCAACCATTTTGCACTTCTTTAGATGCGTATCAATCTAGGATCATGCAGTTAACAAACATGGCGTCCTGATCTCACGTAAGGGCAACTCTATCCTGTGACGCTCTAAAAGGTGTTAGATTTTCTGTTAAGTTGTCAGGAACGTCCTGTAACCTTGAATCATTTTTCAAAACTCAACAAAACCTGTTAGGTCTGGCTTAGTGCCACAGCCTTATAGCCAGAACATTCTCAAACATAATGTCGTACATTTTAGAATACTCTAGAATATAGTAAAAGTGGTCTCAATTTGAGTGGCCCGCGATCTCCGTGATTTCATGGGAGGTCGAAACCTTTCCCTAGAAAGTGCTTTAGTGGTGGGTTACTATGGAGGACAGCACTAGGGCAATTTGTCTTGCAGGAAATGAAACGTTTTATGCAGCACTGGTGTACTCTACCGCTGTAGTGCACAGAGTTAGGGCGCTTCTGGCGCCACTGAGCATTCATGTAACTTTTAACGAAGGCGTGCAGCCATGAATACAGGGTGACCGCCTCCGAGCCACATTGCGCCAAAAAGGCCGACTGTTCGGAACTCCTAACATGAAAACTGGAAGTTTCAGCGCTCAGTAGGCTCCCTGGTGCATTTATGCACATATCGCCATCATCGAGTTGTGCAGGACTGCAGTCTACGTGGCGCTACTCCAGACCTTCTCCAAGTAATTCACAAGCGCTTATTAGCTTGCGAGCCGTAATACTCGACTCGTGGTATCGCAGTTGGGCAGGACGCCGGCCTTTGAGCCCGAATAGAATTTCCTGTTTCTGGTCCCGTCAAGGCCAACGAGCCTTCCAAAATGAGAGACGAAACTCTGACGTGTCTGTCGTTTGACACTGCAAGTCATTGTGTAGACCCAATACGCAGACGAGTTGCCTCCACGACGCTCTTAAGGTGGAACGAGTGTCGTATCCCAAGCAGTGATTGAACAACACCAACCGTTTCGCTTGTCCCCTTATGAGTTCTCCTTTATTTCTTTATCCCTCGACTTCTTTACCTCCTCGATCTGGTCCACGCTACATAACAGTTTCGTGAAAATTTATGCTTTTGTTAGAGGGAGGCATGTCGCAAAACGGGAGTGTATCAAAAATGGGTTGGCTAAATTTATTGCACTGAGCGACTTTTAATGTCTTCCACCGAGGTACACTTTCCCATGAAAAACGTTCGCGGAGATTTGCACATTTTATCGGTTTTCTATTCTGCGAGTAGGATTTATCAGAGGAGAGATATTGCCTTTCAAATTGAGAGTGTCACTTCTAGGTCACTGATGATTATTGCCTAGTACTTCAGGGTATTAGGGCTAGGACTTAAATTCCGTAAGAAATTTATTTTTTGAACCGCGAAATCAATTAACTAAAGATATCACGATGCACTGGGTTCACTGTTGCGAGTACATGATTGGCTAAGCTTTAGATCTTGAAAATCGTAACAATGTGTTATTTCGAAACATATGGGCCATTGTTATATGGACCATTTCGCCAGTTGAGTTTCTTTTATCACTGTGTTATAATATAGAAATTGCTGTTAAAACACCACGTTTGAAGAGGCAAAGAAGGAAGTAGTCACAACATTTAAAGTGGAACCGAATGAAAAAATAAGTGCAAGCCTTGCAGGATCCAGATTCAAAGCTGTAGTGAGCGTCACAGAGAGCGGATGCGGTTAGAAGTAACGAGAAGTCATAGATGAAGTTTGTTCACTGGAAATCCCCAAGAAGCACATGGCGAGCCTGTTATCCGTTACTAATATTTGAAGCAATATAGAAGGGTAAAAAACTGATCGTGAGAGCTGCTATTTTCGACCTTGTCCTGTGCATTGAAAAGCGGGCTCTCTACTGTAATAGAGGTCTTGGAACACGCGGAGAAGGACCCGAGGGCATCTTACGAAGCCAAGACTCATCCATATCACCTGTCGTCCCGTTGATCATCGAGTTCAATTCCTCTCTGTCGGTGAAATGGCAAATAGTACTATACTTGTTTTGGACGAATGAAGCACAGATTTGCTCTTTTTCTCACCACCGAAGTTCGCTGTATAAGTCAAATGCGCGCTCAAATTGCCTGCCTAGAAGTGAAATGTGTGGCCATTACACAGTTTGACTGCAAATGTTGATCAGCACTCTAGCAGAGCTACGTGACCAAGATCTCAGCCCTAACCAATTACCGTCGGTCTACCGTCTATCGATGACTACTGTTCCACAACTTGGCAACGTTCTGCTTAAACTCCAGAACAATGAAGAGACCCTTATCGAAGTTTTCGTCGGCAGCATATTCTGGTCACGCAAGCCTTAGCTCCAGGAAAATCGCGTGTTGTTGACAAGTGCAGAGTGATTCAAATTTAAGGGTAAAGTTATAATAAGTGTTGGATCTTAGAATTAAACAGCTACCTGAAGTTGCATCTCAGCTCCCATCCGTGCCATCACCTGCTCTCGTAGTTCTGATTCTGTGAGCTCCTTCTGCTCGCTCACCTCCTTAAGTATTAAATTTGCTCTTTAAGAAACAGTTTACTTTTTCGGGGATGAGCTGTTCTAAAATTGTGAGTGACTCAACTGTCGCTGCGTCCTTGTATGCTTGCAGAGAAGTGCCTTTTTTTAATTGTATTGCAACAATTAAACTCACGGGAAAACTTCACCTCCCCTTCTCACCGTTACATCTTTCACTTTTTGAAAAGCAAATCCTACTATATATATGTATATATATATATATGTATATGTATATATGTATATATATAAAGGAGTAAGTGTGTGTGTGTGTGTGTGAGTTTGAGAGTGAGAGTGAGAGAAATGATTTCGCCATACGGCCACAATTCTACACCTTAATCTCTTGCTGTCTGCGTCTCCTAGCTTAGAGATCGCGTGTCGGCGTCGGCGTTGGAATTCGATGATTTGTGTGCAAGCGATGGCTCGCAGCACGCAAGCAGGTCGTGGTGGAGTGGGTAAGGCCTATGTTATACTTCGGCGATGCTGTTGTGGCGACGTCTACGACGTACTACGCGGTGCGTAGCAGCCCGCGCAACACAGCGTCGGCGACGCGGTAGTCGCTTCATGTGCGGGGGTCGGGGGTTCGGTTCTCCTGTGTTGTGGCATTCTTGCATTCCAGGTGACTACACGGGGTTTAGGGTTCTTGACGAGCACGTGATCTTGGTGCGTGTGCAGAACCCAGCCGCCGACTCTCCATGAGCGACGGAAGCAGTCTCCACGCCGGCAGCTTGGATGGCACCCACCCCAGTCTCAACACCGGCAGTTTGGATGGCATCCACCCTGTAGTCCCTTCCCTGGCCTGGTTCTGCGAATGCGTAAAGCACACCTCACCCGACGCCTAAAGTTACGGTGTAGATTTTGTGGCCGTATGGCGGAATCGTGCTTGTGTCTGTGTGTTTCCGTCCCTCACAACTGGAGCGGGGAAGGCCATATTGGGGACGCTTTATATAATAGGATACTCAACGATTAATGGCGATCAACAGCGGTCAAAAATATCAGCCCTAGGGGTAGTGAGGTCGGTAAACATGAATCTGAAATTAGTTTTTGAAGTATCGGTTGCATTCAATCAGTATTGATCAAATTATCGATTTTCTGTGGATGTCACTCAAGAGGCTCAAAGCTTTAGGCCTAGGGCTAATCGAGGTCGCTGAAGCACGAATCTGAAGTTCGTTTTTAAAGTATTGATCACCGTCAACCGATATGGATCAAATTATTGATTTTCTGTAGATGACGTTCAAACGGTCCGAAACTTCAGCCCAGGGGTAACCGAGGTTGCTGAGCACGAATCTGAAGTTCGTTTTTGAAGTATCGACCGCCATCAAACGATATTGGTCAAACAATCTTTTTTGTGGATGTCGTTCAGCCGAGAGGCTGCTCTAACGACTGTAAATAAATAAATGTAAAAGGTGCAAGATGCCGTTGAGGTTTACAACCTAATGTAATAATAACACTTTCCACGTGCCAAAAGCACTCGAAGAAAATTAACCTATTCAAATTCTTTAGCACTTAACCAACCTTCAGATTTATAAGCAGCTCCTTTGTCTGACTCGTATAGTATTGCCGCTCCTTTTCGAGATCTTGCGTCTTGTTTTCGTTCAATTGGAGTCTGAATAGATCATGCTAAACCTCATCGTCAAAGAAGTACTGAAGTCAACGAACGATAAAAAATTGGAGCTAAATTGGCGAATGAGCTATAATTTTGGATTAGAAGTACAACTGAACACTGCTGGTGAATCGACTCCATGTTAGCAGGACAACACGATTTCTCATTCAGCTTGTCACTTTAGAAAAATGTTCTACAATATGTGGGCAACTGAGGTTCGTGAAGCTGCTCGACTTACAGTCGCTCGATTTTCTCCTTTTCGACAGTAATACAGTTCGTCTTCGACTCGATCTCGGACAGGCGATTCTTCAGATGACACGTCGTTGTTGACAGATTCTGGTTTTCCAGTAAAAATTGTTCGCGTTCACGCATAATATCATGCAGTTGGTCCTGGACCTTGTCCTTCTCGATGTTGAGGGACTATAAACAGATCAAGCATTGATGTAGAGATTTCAACTGAATTCCGAAAAAGCAAGCTTAAGAAAATCTGAATTTTCACGCCAGGATTCGCTTAACTCCATCGCGTTTAGTATCCAGGGAGAAGAGAGAACTGGAATTGGGTAGAGTGTTCCTTCATTTCCCCTTAGAAACATGCGTACTCTTTCCAAGCGTTTACTCCCATATGCTATCCAAACACATGAAGAATTGGAGAGGAGGGATTTGACTAAGATCAAAATAGACCTTTGTTTGGCCATACGTTTCGATAGAGTCGTCTTCAGAGACCTTAATGAACGCCAAATAAAGATATGCCTTCAAAACCACCTTTCGAGTAGTATAAAAAACACATCAGCTTACCATGCCTTGCTTTCAAGAAGAGATAAGGGGAAGATGAGAAATAGAATTCCATAAAATTTGCAGAATAGGGCGGTGGAAACTATAGAATAGTATCGGCGCTAGTAAGGTTGGTGTTAGTAAGCTTAACATATAAGTAAGTTTATCTGCAGTTCCAGCTGCTTTAGACAGTATGCTAAACCATTCATATCATCGAGCACCGTGATGTTGTGAGTTCAAACGACGAAAGAAGGCCGTAATTTGATAGCCCTTTACATTGCTTCTTACCTCCATGTTCGCTTGTAAGTATTCGTTCTTCGAATTTAGTGAGATCTTCTCCTGCTCCAATGTCATTTTAGTTTCGTTGGTTACTTTGAGTTCGCTAAACATTGAAAGTTTTCAGTGACATAAAATACGAAAGCAAAGCGTGTCTGAAATCACTGACTTTTTCACATTCTGGAAGTCGTCCTTGAGCTTCTTCGTTGTTCGAATGAGCTTTTCGCGCTCAGCTTCAAGTTCTGCTTTCACTTTAGTCAGTTCCTGCAAAGACAGTCGTTTTTCATCCCAATGTACAAAAGCCTTCGTTACTCATGTAGGCAAGATATTTTCAACCGAAAAATCATATTCACAGATGCTTTTTCGTGCTCTTCCTTGCGCGCCTTGGCCTCCACTTCCAGTTTCTCCTCGTACGTCTTCTTCTCCTCGCACAGCATCACCCCTCTGCACTCGAGCTCTCGAATCAGCGTTTCACCAACAAGCGTGTTCTTGAATGATCTAGAAGCGACAATGCTGAGACAACCTCTCTTCGTGCCTTGTTTTCGCTCGCACACTCTTCTCATTTTCACTGTAAGCGCTAGAAGGCGTCAAAACCTACATCTTCGTCGCACTTCGAAGCCCCTTCAGCCACTCCTCCTGCGTTTTGAAATCGGGTGCTGCGACGATGATGGCGGAGGGAAACTGCGGATGAGCGATGAGCAGGCAGTGTTTCTTGCCTACATCGCCACCGCACACAATCGAGCAGCCGATCAGAGGGATGATTCCCTAAATCGACGGGTAAAGTCGCTCAAATCCTACGCAACGCTTCCAAAGTTGCTATCAAAATGTTGAGAAAGTTAAAATTCGCTTGAAGTGTAATGCTGGAAGAGCATTAGTTCCATTTATCGAAGTTTCTAAAACTAACGAAAAAATTGGGTGCATGTACGAGCAGATAGATATGCCTGGCCGAGCGAACGTGTCCGCCCTCTTGTTGCTTATAATTCATCCGCCTTCCTGGGCTCTTTTTTTCGGAAGGTATGGGCGATTGATATTATTCAAAGGGTACAGAATACGAGTAGGTGTTATAGATACGTGGGCCAAGCATTCAACTTCGACGGGAGATCATGGAGGCAATTTGAATGCCTGTGCGTTGACTTTTGAGGCCGGTTCGTTAATACGCCAACATTTTGTCGTTCCTGGACAAGTCTGACTCCAAGTTGTCCCCATGAGATGGAGGACTTGACTGGCTTGGACAAAAACCGAGAAAAAACTCCTCTCTAACCCGAGAACAGAACTCCATGCAAAAGCTGGCGTCTACTCTAAGTGCACCAGCATGTCCCCTTGGAGCTCTTACGCTCACAAAATTGTATTTTCGAATAGCTGTAAGTTATAGAGCGCTGCATAAAGTTCGCCGATACCAATACCCTTTTCTGGCAACAGAAGAAAGCAAGCTTTCATATCACGGCACTTTCGCGGTTTGGTTTCCGAAAGGATATGCCAGTTCAAATCAGAACTTTTTGCCTAAAGATGGAGTCGACCACGAGGGCAACAAGGATATACTGACATGAGACCCGTTGAACTGGATACAGGGAACTCTGCCGGGATGAAAAGCCCAAAAATTACGGTCTCCCAAAGGGGGAGGAAGATCATCTTAATTACGAGCAGAGCGTAGCAGTGAGAATTCCCGAAGGAGTTACTAAAATTCGCGGCAAATGTTCTCCGCTGCGGTCCATAAAAATTGCCTTAGCTTGAGAGTAAGAATTCGCCGTAAAAAATGACAGGATTTACAAGGGAAGGGTTTGAAGCGTATGTCCGAACGGGGAGAGCGAGTCATATAGGGGGAATCCCCACCCCGCAATTGGTTTGAAAGTGTGTTTATTTTTTGCCAAGTCGCTAAACCCAAGGAGTAAGGGGTCACAATGGGATACGGCGCGGCACGTGTTTGGGGGTCTTGTACACCGGCGATGCGTATGCATCCAGTGGCTTGAAGTGCAGGTGGGTAGAGGGTTGGCTCGTGAGGGGAGGTCAGGAGTTTGGTTCCTCTGCGTTACTGCATTTTTGCATTTCAACTGATTGGTCGAGATTTGATGGATTCTGACGTCTATACCACTTTCAGACGTTTTCTGTGCATTTTTCCAGCTGTACGCTGTGGTATTCAACATGGTGATAAATGTTCAGCACCAGTGATACACAGGTACAAAGTGCCTGTGTAGTGAATCGCGGTATCTTCCTCCATGGTTATGAGCAAGCAACCGAAATCCAATTGGAGACGTGCCCTTTCCTCCGAAGCAAGAGTTCCACCCGAAAACTTATCGTATGCCCACTGCTTGCTTGCCTTTCCACGCCCATCAGTTCATCTTGCGGATGCCAATTTTCCTCTTCTTCCACCACTTCCAGCTGTTCGTCTTCGTCAACTTCAAGTTGACGTGCTTCGAAGTCCTTGAGTATGCTGGCCATCCGTTCGGCCAGCTTGACCTCTTCCCTCGAAGATTCCTTGCTTAAAGGTGGGCCACACTTCAGCGTGAGCAGGCGGATCACCACTCGACCGTCGGCGGACATTGCTGGTGTTAGGTTCTAAAAAACCTTCAGCAGACCTCTGATTTCCTGGTGACAGGCAGACATGAAGGAAAGAGTGTATTGATGCCGGTTAGCTTAATTTGCGGGATCCGCACACCTCGTTTTTCATTTGAAGCACCTCCAACGTCGCAACATGGTCTCCTTTGTAAATCGAGCAGGATGGTTTTTCCCGAGGCCTTGGTCCATGTATGGAAACAGACTATGAGGAGCCTGTAGCCTTTATACGCTACCCGTAAGGTGCCCAGTGGTGCTTCATGCACTTTCTACCTGTATATCACTGGTGTTGAACATTTATACATCACCATGTTGAATACCACAACGTACCGTTGATAAAATGTGCAGAAAACGACTGAAAATGGTATAGAAGTCAGAATCCCCCAAATCTCTACGAATCAGTTAAAATGCAAAAGTGCAGCAACGCAAAGGAGCCAAACCCCTGACCTCTCGCGCATGAGTCAACCCTCTACCCACCTGCGCTCCGAGCCACTGGTTGTAGAAACATCGCGGGCGTACAAGACCCCCAAACGCGTGCTGCGCTGCATCCCATTGTGGCGTCCTATTCCTTGGGTTTAACGACTTGGCAAAAAATAAACACATTTTCAATCCAGCTGAGGGATGAGGATTCTCCCTATACGACTCGCTCCCCCCGTTCAGACGTACGCTTCAGACCCTTCCCTTATTAGGCTCATAAGGTCAACGTCGTTCTGCATAATTTACAGACTGCATGGTTTCCGGGATGACATTCCGAATATCTGAAAAAGCGTCCAAATGAGAAAAAAACCCATTTGTGGAGTGTTTTACCAGTAATTGGGGTACCCATGCTCGGCTTTCTATGAATCTTATCATGGCTCAGACAAGTACCAGGCTGTCCAATAATTCTTGTCCGAAAATTTCACCATTTTTAATTTTTTTTCAACTTTCTTGAAAAGCAAGTCTGTTCAACAATATAATCACCACAGTTATCCACAACAGTGGCCCATCGATTGGGCAGGTCGCCGATGCCCTTCGCCCAGAACTCCGGGGGCTGCGACTCGAAGAAGTCCGCGCTGTCGGATTTGAGGTTGTCGTAGTTGGTGAATTTTCCTCCGGCCAAATGGTGCTTCAGCGGGCGGAACAAGTGGTAGTCGGAGGGGGCGAGGTCCGGGGAATACGGCGGATGGGCAACCGTCTCCCAGCCGAGCGTCGCCAACTTCTGCTGGGTCTCCTTCGCCACGTGGGGGCGCGCGTAGTCGTGCAGCAGGTGGACCGAGGCCCGTCGGGGACGCTTTTCTCGGATGGCGGCGGCTAGTTTCTCGAGCTGATCGGTGTAGATGGAGGCGGTGACCGTCCTGCCTTGCGGGAGCAGCTCGAAATACAGCATGCCCTTGGCGTCCCACCAGAAGGCCTCCCGCTGTGCCCCCTGTCCTCGAGGCTCGTGTCGCCGCTCTCGAAACGATTGAGCCAGCGCCTGACTGTGCGTTGGGACACTGCATCCTCCTTGCACGCTCTGCAGATGTTGGCGACCGCGGAGCCTGTGTCGTTGCCCAGCAGCCACTCGTAGTACATGAACGTACGAATTCGACCTTGGTCCATTTTAGCTTGTACTGGTAGCTAGACGCGGGGACTACGCCTTATATACCCCTGGCGTGGAACTCTGGAGAATCTTCTAGAAGGTTTTTACACTTGCCTGATATTATAACACTTCTAAGGAAAATTATAGAATTTTGAAAATTTTCGGACAGAAATTATTGGACAGCCTGGTATTACGTATTCCTTGATCTGTTGACGAAGATTAGCGGGTTCTGACGGATTTCTATAGCCATAGCTATAAAAGATTCAGTGACTTCTTTAGCGGCTTTATAGACGCGCAGCAATTCTTAGTGTGATCAATTGTGTAGAAGTAGAAGACGAAGACTCTTCGCCCAAATTAGCATATCAATAATCAAGAGTAACAGCCTATTTATGACACGCTGAGACGGATGAGGCAGCGGACTAATGAAATGCCATCATATCTTCCAAGTTGTAAAAGATTCTGTTGTCTACTGCCAAAAAACCTGTGTAGACAATAATTCTGCTTCGTCTTTCTTGAGTTCTCAGTAAAATTGTAGAAACGCCATTACTTACAAGTGCTACATCTGCTGTTTAGCCAAATCTGCTTAATGTTGCTCACATTCTGTGAACAAAGCCTTGAAGCCACGCTTCTTGACAACGACGTCCAGGACTCTCTCCTTCTTGCCAATCAATCCACGAATTCTTCCTCTTCAATTCCACCTTCACTTGATCAAATTACCTTAGGGTGGAGATCAATTCTTCGAGTCTTCTGAAACGTCTTCTTGAAACTCGTCGAGTAGTAGATTAGAAAACACTCCTTGAGCACGAAAAATCTAAAAATATTTTGTGACAATACACGAGTGTCCATTCAAAGAAGCATAAGGGCCTAAGTACCTTTTGGACCATTTCGCAGGCCTATTCTTCTTCTTGTACTTTTTCCAAAGGGTTCCGTAGCATTGCACTCCGACCATTGGTCCAAGCTCTTCGTTGGTCATCTCTTCCGGGGTCATATCATAGTGATTGTCCTTCTTCTTGCCGAGATTGGAGAACTTGAAGTTATCTCGTTATTTTTGAACTGTTTTATTGCTTTCCTTTAAAGAGACATACTTCCATCGCAGCTATTCAACTACATACTTAAAGGCTACATTCATGGATTTCTGTATCGGCGTTCACTGCAGAGTATTGAAATGTCTCTGCCAGAGAAGCCGACTGGAATGGATTTTGGATCTATCCTAGTTCGGTGAAAGCAACCGTAAAGTGTCAGTTGCGTATTTCGACACCCCAAGCCTCATAATCATATCCCTGAACTTAAATAAAAGCGCTCGAATAATGAGACAGCAGCTGAAGCTCTCGTGGAAACTCAAGCAGGGAGTTGGAGATGGAAATCGCTATATGCCCCCTCCGATTAGGATTGGCCGTGGATCTTCCTTTCCGGTTTTGAATACTGGAACTGTTACAGCTCATCAACTCTCCGAAGACAATCTAGCTTTATTGTAGTCGCTAAACGAAACAAGTGGGTTCCCCTCATTTGACACGGAGTCGCGGTGATGGTACATAAGTCGTATATTTAGGCGTCGAGAAAAGGTGCTCCGAAAAGGGTTGAAATCTTAACAACTCCGAAATGGCGGAAAATTTCGTTCAAACCATTGCCATCATGTAAACGGTTTGCACACAAGCAAAAACTGCACCTGGAAAGAAAGACTCCTCAGAATTCCCTTCTTTTCCTTGGGTTCTTTGGGCAGCGCAACGGTCGGAGGCGGCTGACGTTTCTTTTCCACCTTAGGTGGCGGGGGTTTCTCGGTCATCTAAACGAGTTGTGCAAATGACCATAGTCAGGAATTCTACGCTCCCGCATTGAAATTAGCATAGCGAAAATCTCAACACGAACAACGGTGTCGACTGGCGAACGGACGTAGAAATCTCATCCTACGTTAATCGCAATGCATTGGCCACTGAAGAATGAGACATTGACGGACATGTAAAGAACGACGGAAAGTTGGACTCCCGACACGATTGCGTACAATACAAAACTGGCAGGTTCGACCAGCACACCGTATCTGAGAGCTCGATTAATGTGCAGGGTTCGAATGAATAGAGTAGGGCGAGTCTAAGAAGAAGAAAGAAGGGTGGGCAGATAAGAAGCGGGTAACAATTGCACAGATAAAAATGAGCGATTCATATCTGAAAATTCGAATTTCACGAAGTAACGCAAAGGAACTTTCACACTATTTCGGAAATATTTCAGAGACAAAACGAAAGCCACCGAAGTACGTGGCCTACTACGATCAACGCGGCTTGGTACAGCGCAGTCGGAGAAGCGCTGCTGTCGCATGCACCCAATTCCGAACTCTTGGTTCAGATTTCTCGCCTAGGACCACCAAACCTTCCAAGCCTCGAAGGGGGGTTAGTTGGTAGTAGAGAACTGGTCACCGTAAGCCATTATGTAGACCAAGTAAGCATTTCCTCCACGATATCTCGTAGTAGTAGAATGCATGGCGCATCCCGCAATGGGATTGACTAACAGTGACCCTTCTTTATCCCTTCTCAAGGCCACGGTCGTCAACAAGAAAGTGTCGGCTGCCTCACTTTCTCAAGACAGGTATTATATTAGGTTGGAAAAAAAGTCTCTTCACACTTCGAAAAGTTTTTTTACCGTTCTCCTTGTAAACGCACTAGCCAATATTGATAGCTGATTTCGTAATCCTATTACACTTGTCTACCGTTTGCATGCGGACACAGGTTAAGACTGTTCTTGTACTTCGTTATCTATCCAATCTTCCGGACTCAATGCCAGATCTACCTTGTGGCCATTTTCGACACGGCATTCTTCATGAATTCATTAAAGGACCAAGAGCACGTCAGGCAGCCGACCAGATTAACCACATATATGGCTTGGGATCTACTACTCATCGCGCCTGTTATGAGTGGTTCGGAAAGTCTTTAAAGGGAAATTATTCACTGAGGGCAAAGCATGGTCAGGAAGGCCAACTGGATTGGACGACACTGAAGCACTCCATGTTCTTCGTACCGATAGTAGGCAGACGACACGTCAACTGGCAGAGAAGCTCGAAATGTCTCATAGGATCGTGGGAATCCATCTGAAGAACCTCGGCTTTGCACGAAAAATTGGGGCTTGGATTCCACATGCCCTGTCAGACACTCAGAAAGGCCAACGGCTCTCCATCACTGCTTCTCTTCTCTCCAGATACAAAAAAATCGTTTCTGCCGAGGATTGTGACAGGCGATGAGTCCTGGGTTCTGTATGTCAACTTTCAAAGAGAAAGGCAATGGGTGCAAAAAAGAGAGAACCCTAAGCCTGATCTCAGGCCAATGTTCACGAAAGGAAGATTCTCTTGAGTGTTTGGTGGGATGTCAGAGGAGTGATTTGCTGAGAAACTCTCAGAAGTGGAGAGACACTTACTACTATCACATACTGTGGTCAACTCCACAAAGTCTTCGCAGCTCTCCAAGAAAACAGGCCGGAGAAGTCAAAGGTGATGATCCTGCATGACGATGCAAAACCACCTGTTGCAAGACTTGCAAGAGAAACAATAAAGGAGCTGGGCTGGGAGGTAATCCCACATCCACCGTATAGCCCTGACCTCGTCCCTACCGACTACCATCTCTTCCGTGCTCTCAAGCAAGAGATTGGAGAGCAATGTTTTGAAGCGGATGAAGACCTCAACAATTGGATTCAGCAATGGTTCGACTCCGGAACTGCAGTCTTTTAAGCGCGAGGAATTGGAAAATTACCCAGTCTTTGGAGAAGTGTAGTGAAACAAAATGGAGTTTATCTCAAATGATTTGACTTTGTAGTTGTGAAGTAATAAATCTTTGAAAAAAGTGAAAAGACTTTTTTCCAACCTAATATATGGGAGTTCGCTGAGGTTGGAGCGATTCATATCATTTATCTGTCCAAAGGACGAGTAAGAGTTAACCCAGGCATTCACTGGTTCCACTGAAAAAAATTGGAAGTACCACTGAAGATAGATTCAGAAGATCTGATGAAAGAGCTGCAGCAACAGTAGTTCGCCGGAAGTAGGTTTGGGGTCCAGGGCACTTTCTCAACATTTCATGCAGTATATGCGCTTCGATACGCCTAACATCCTGCCTCGGGTTTACTACATCACTACGATTATACCGAGGGAGTATTTCAGTTCCTTTTTTGATATCTTTGCTTTGTAAATGTTGTAAACTTATGACTTTATGATTTACACTTAAAACCTAGAATCAAAATCTATTGTTTGCGCAACAAAAAAACAACTCTCAACGCTGCTCTATCAGATGTGAAGACATCTACCTAGTTTAATGTTATGTTTTCTGGATACAACAGAATAAGAACTTAGAGACCAGGAGTGACGCAACCAAAGAAAATAACACATGAGTCGCCCAGAGTAAAGACGTGTTTTGGATGGGAATTGTGTCCACGATTTCGCACGATTGCTCGTTTTGTGCTCGGTGCTTGAATCAACGCTGTCACAAGCGTCCTGAGTGAAAGCGCTGAATCCGAAGAAGTGATTGTGCAGGCTAGAAATAATGAACAACCATAGAATAGATCTGTTGATGGGGCTGGAAAAGTCTGAACGTGTTGTAGGATGTAAGAAGCTGCTTCTTACGGGAGGATAACGATTCTCGTCATCAACTCGCAAGTAGTAATTGAAATGTGGCAAAAATTCGACAGACGTATTTATATAGGATTACACGAGGATTGTTAGGACTTTAGTGCTATTTGTAGCACGTGTAAGCAGTGCCCCTTCGAATTTCGAGTCTTAGTCTGGGAAACGCGTTATTAAAGAGCGATGCACAGAAGGCAGAGGCCTTGGCCTCTAAGAAATCCTCATGTTGTTCGCAGGTCCGTAGCGTTTTCATTAATTGTTACGTTCCCTAAGATATGTAACAATGTTATTATACTGTTACAGGATGTTTTGTTGCGATCAAAACTCTTGCGCCAGGCGGGACTCGAACCCGCATCTTCTGCTTTCCGGGCAGCGATGTTCACATTACACCACCAGCGCTGTTTGACCCCACGTAACATCCGCGATATCCTCCAGGTCTGTCAGCACCCACCCGTGAAACGGGGATGTTATTATAAAGCTTAAAGAATAAGGTGGAGGTTAATCGATCGCTTGGTGTGATATGCCTCGTATTCTACTTTTACGGCAGAGGCTTCTCGAATGTGTATTTGGCCTAGTAATGACTTGCGGTATCGAGCCGGTGAACAAGTCAGTGCATCGTCCACGAAAGTCTAGTACTAACCCACCGAGGACGGAAAGAAGCTGGGTTGAAATAGGCAAGAGCGGAACCAAGAACCCTGATTCGGTGTGCATGCGACACCCGGCTCCACTTTCGATCTAAGGCCGCGTTTCGGTGAGTCCACCTATTGGGTAGAAGATGCTAAAACGCAATACATCATGGAGTCCCTGGCTCTCAATCGGCGCACTCGCTCATCTCATGCCAGTAGTGCTTTAATTGCTTAGTCGCTTATTTGTGTAACAATGCTGCATTAGATTTGATGAATGATTTATGAGCCCAAATGTAGTCAAAAAACCGTGACTGCGGTCCTTACATCAGAATAGTGGTGTTGCATTGCCATTGAGAAGCTCAGGGAATCAGCACTCTTGAGGAATGAAATGACTTCTAAATTCAAATGGAATGATAAATTCAGATAGCTCTTTGAAGACTGTAGAATATGGTATGTTAACAAGCTGGTCAGTCCCACTAACATCATTGCCGTACTAACTACTACTGCTTAACTCGCTATTCACAGTAACAGGGTCAGTTGGCTGATGACCTGTAGTGTCACGACGAAACGCTTACGAACAGTGAACACATGGTGTGCATGTAGATCCAGTTGGACCTGAAGTGGCTAAACGAAGGAGCATTGAATGAGATCAGAGAGGGCCCAGCTCGAGCCCGACGCCGCTATTCGTGATGTCGTAGGCGAACACTTCGCAGCGGATAATGTTCGAAATCGCGACAATTGTCGGTACGGTCGCCGGAGGAGTGGCGCGGCGGCGGCGGCGGCAGCATCAACCGGCGTCTATGACCTAATACGAACTATGTTTACGGGCTGCGCATTCGGCCACATCGTGCGCGAATTACGAGAGAAATTTTGCAAAATCCCGGCCGGCGGCCCCCGATCCAGCACTGTCGCTGCTGCGTGAACGATATTATGGACGGGCCCGAAAGTGAAATCTTATCTCGCATTCCAGTCTTCAGACCCGTCGTCCCTCACTTTGGACTGAGGCTTTTGAGATGTAATGGCTCCAGTGGCATTGATGTTGAGGCGAAAACCACTCCTTAACTGCAGTGTTACTACCATTATCAGCTCTCAACGTCTCTTATTTTGCTTCAGGTTTTAGCTATTAATCTTCTATTTTTTTCCGTTTGTGCTGATACTGTCCTTCAGAAAAGAATCCATCGCTGCTCATCATATGACTTTTTCTTGAGCACGTTGCATTTGAGGATTGAAAAAAGGGGTCATGTTAATGTTTTATTCGAACTGCCCAAAATCGCTAATCAGCATGTTGTTAGAAGTTACACGAAGTCTCAAGAGCTCTATTGATCTAAATAGAAGTGTTTTTTCCTTACCTTCAGGAGCCTCCTTAATCACGAAGAGATGACGGACAAATATGGCCAGAGACCACGACTTCTAATTGCCCAGTCGGCTGTTCTTACTCTGCAGGAAACTACAGACGAAGAAGCTCTGCTCCATAACGTTCAGTTACGCGACGCGAACAACTGCGATGCGTTAGTGAATCTGGTTGCTGTTAGTCAGTTCGTTGGAAAGGACTGCGAGGTAATAAAGCGAACTATCGCCCAGCTGCAGGATATCGACTCGTCGCATCCTTGGCTGGCGGACGTGAAAGCAAGGAGGGCTTTTTGGTAGCTGCGTGGTGTCCTAAAGCTTCGTTGTTCACTCGGCTGTGATAGCTTACGTAAGGGTTTGTCTGATATCTCTGATATCTTATAAGAAATAACCTGATCAGGGGCGTGTGTAGCGCAGTCGGAGGAGGCGCGACTGCCGTGTGCATCCGATACCAGGTTCCTGGTTCGGATTTCCCGCCCAGGCTAACCAAGCCTTCCATCCCTCCGGGGTCGGTGAATTGGTACCAGACTTGTCTGGGAAGGGTAAAGCGCTGACTTGTTCATCGGCTGGCCAGCGCAAGTCATTGTATGGCCAAATACGCATTCATGTCGCCTCCACGACATCCCGAAGTAGAATGCGCTGGCACATCCCAGAAGGGATTGAGTAACGCCGTCCTTTATCCTTTATCCTAACCTGATCAGTCCCGTTCACCATCCATTTATTTGGCGATTGAATGTGGAGAAATTGTTTTGCTTCTGGCAAAGTCTAATAAAACATCGTTATAGCAGTCTAACAGTCCATTTGCAACTCTACGACAGGTAATACGGATGATTCTTCAACGCGACACCGCACGACCACAGGCGGCTGAGGATTGGTGAGAAGTCATAGGGGTGCTACTAAGCTTGGTTATTCTGACTCCACTGAATAGTTTTGCCTCATTTTTTTAGTATAGTATCAGTTTCCGAATACCTATGTAACTTTCAAAAATTCAAAATTTGCAGTTACTGCCAACACTCACGGCTCACTCATAGTTTCTTCATTGAATGCAGGATTTTCGAATGGCAGGGAATGGGAGAAGAAAGGGCTAAATAGAGAACAGTTGTCAATGGATGGCGATCTCACCACTCATGAAGGGTGATTAAAAAAGGGCAAAAAGCTATACCTAGGAATTAATGTGCGGTTGTTTCTACAAACTCCTTGAGATGTAATGGCGTATGGGAAATGTAACAGATTGTTTGTCGCGATCACCGCGATGCTGTAAGCTCCGCCTCTTATCGCTGCTCTTGAAGCTCCGTATCAGCTGCGACCGGCTGCGATCGAGGAATAAACTGGTGAACCACCGAGTCGTGTCAGCCGAGAAGTGCCTTATAGCACACTGGTGCATCGGCCACACGAATTACATGAGTTGCCCGTTATGTACTTCTTCCCCACGGGCCGAAGTACATAGCTAGGTCGTGATCAGGCATTCGTAGCCATCACATTTCTGAGTCAGCCATTTCTGACTGCACCAACTACAAGTGTTTTATAGCACATTGGTGCCACCATGTCGCTCTACTTTCGCAAAGCGACTCTGAAGCGTGCTTGCCATCATCTTGAAGCTCAATTAATCACATTCCGACCCTTCACAGAAGTGACGCAGTACCCGAACGATGTAACGGACAAATACAAATACTGTATAAAACTGTCCGGCTCAATCAAAAATGCCGTTTCGCTCCTTGATCTATCTAGAAACGATGCGCTAGAAGTGCTTCGAGTATCACCTGTATCACCTGTCGTCCCGTTGATCATCGACTTGCTCGAGCGGGCGCCAGCAGCGTCTCCATTCGTCCCTGTCGCGTGCCAGAGTGGTCCAATGGATCCTCCTCGCTCGAGGGACACGAAGAGCGTCATATCGGTCGTTCAGGGCTTTCACGAAGAAGTCCGACCAACGCGTTGGTGGGCGTCCTGGTGTTCTTTTGACATCCCGCGGAATCCAATCTGTGACGACTCTCGTCCAGCGGGTGTCTGCGAATCGCATTACGTGGCCGGCCCACCTAATTTTCGACGACTTGGCCCATGCGACAGCGTCTCTGATCTTCGAACGTCGGCGAAGCTCGGAACTCCGAAGGCCTTCTCTCACTTGCGTGAGTCGTGTCACTCCGAGCATCGTCCTCTCGATTCCACGCTGCGCGACGCTGATCGCGTGTTCATCCTGCTTTCGTATAGCCCAGGTCTCTGAGGCGTATGTTAGGGCAGGAAGAACAGTGGAGTCGAATAGGTGGGCACGGAGTCGGACGTTCTTCGTCTTCTTCGCGACTTCTTCGACGCTCTTGAAAGCTCCCCAAGCCGCTCGTTTCCTCCTGCTCAGCTCTGGTGCTAGGTCGTTGGCCATGTTGACTTCGCGACCCAGATACACATAGCCGGAGCATTCGGAGATGTTCGTTCCGTTGAGCGAGAATGGGGCATCAGAAACCCATCCGTTCTTCATGAACATCGTCTTCGTAAGATTCAGCTGCAGTCCAACGCTTCCACATACACGATCGAAGTCGGCCAGCATTCGTTCCGCCTGACTGATGCTCGTTGTTATGAGCACGATGTCGTCAGCGAAGCGAAGATAGTGCAGTTGCAGGCCGTCGACCTTCACTCCCATGTCTTCCCATTCCAGTTCGCGCATGACGTTTTCGAGGGTGACGCTGAAGAGCTTCGGGGATATGGTATCCCCTTGTCGAACCCCTCTCTTCACGTCAATGACGACGTCGTTGTAGAATGGTGAGATCTTGGTCGTGAATCCACTGTACAGTTCTCGAAGGACCCTGATGTACTGAGTAGGAACGCCCTGGGTGAGCAGGGCTTCCATGACCGCTTCATTCTCGACGGAGTCGAATGCCTTCTTCAGGTCGATGAACGTAAGGCACAGCGGCAGCTTGTACTCTCGCGACACTTCGATGAGCTTCGTAATGGTGTGTATGTGGTCGATCGTGCTGAATCCTCTCCGAAATCCTGCTTGTTCGCATGGCTGTCCTTCGTCCAGCGTTCTACTAATCCTATTCAGGATGACTCGAGTGAACAGCTTGTAGACTACGGACAACAGGCAGATCGGGCGATAGTTGCCAATGTCGTGCACGTCTCCCTTCTTGTACAGCAAAACGGTCTTGCTGGTCTTCCACTGAGATGGAACCTTGCATTCGGACAGGTAGCGTGTGAAGAGCCGCGCCAAGGTGTTGATGAGCGCTGGCGGGAGGTTCTTCAGGTGTTCAGCTCTGATCCTGTCAGAACCGGGTGCTGTACGTTTCTTCACCGACGAGATGGCGTGTCGGATTTCGGAAGAGAGAACAGAGGGGACGACGTATCCATCCTGCGGAAGATGGCATGGGGGCAGGTGGACGTGGCTATCGAAGAGATCGGAGTAGAAGTCGTGGATGACTTTCTCCATGGTCCTTCTGTGATGGTTCCGTCAGGACGTCGGAGAGCGGTCATCTTGGTCTTGAAGTTGGCGAAGTTCCGGCGGGCATTGCGGATGCTCAGCCCTGCCTCTGCTGCTTCAGCCAACACTTCCGCCCTTCTCTCCTTGAGATCTTCCTTTATCGCCGGTCTGCATAGCTTCGCAAGCTCGGACGTCAGTTGGTAGTTGCCTGACGCTCGTGCTGCTCCACGCTGGCGTATCAGCTCAAGAGTTTCCGGAGACAGGCGTCTCTTGGTGGTCTTTAAGCTCTCGGCTCCCTTAGCACTATCGTGGAGATGGTGCACGAAGCGATCGTATTCCTCGTCGACTTTGTCCATGACGGCATCTTCCCAAAGGCCGACAAGAGAGGTGTAGAGATCCCAGTTGATGGTCGTTCTGGGATTCCTCTTCTTGAACTTCGCGGCCTTCTCTCCTTGACGCGAAAAGCGGAACCTCGCGCGAAGGAGGCGGTGGTCCGATCCCGTGTAGAACTTGGGGACAACGGAGACATCGGTCAGGCAATACTTGCGATTGAAGATGATGTGGTCGATCTCGTTGTGGAACTGGCCACCGGGGGATTCCCAGGTCCATCGTAGGGAGCGAGGCTTCTGGAACTGCGAGTTTCCATGGATGGTCTTGGTCGACATGATAAACTCAGACAGCCTTTCACCTTGCTCGTTCCACTCCAAACCGTGGGTTCCGATGTGAAGTTCTTCCGGCGACCTTCGTGGCCCGATCTTGGCGTTGAAGTCGCCGACGATCACCTTGTAGAAGGTGTGATCTTCCTTATAGAACTTCTCCAGCTCCACGTAGAAGGCCTCGACGTCTTCGTCGTCGTAGTCGGATGTTGGGGCATACGCGACGAACACAGTCAAGGCTGGCACGGAGCCACATCGCTTCAGTCGCAGACGTCCGATTCGGCTTGTCAGAGACTCGTACGAATCGATGTTCATGGCCAAGTGCGTGTTGACGAGGACACCAACGCCGCCTACTCCCCTGCTGTCGCATGTTCCGAGGAACAGTTCTTCTCCGGAGTCGCAGGCGGCGTGTAGGGGGTGGTGTCTTCTCGTCTCGGTCAGTCCGATGACGTCGTACTTGATCTTCCTGGCTTGCATCATCAGGTCCTCGACGGATGCTTCCGACGCAAGTGTGCGGGCGTTGTAAGTACAGATCGTCATCCTAGTCCTTCTCAGTTTGCGCAGCCTGGTTAGGCCCTGAGATTTTAGCAGCCTCTCCGTACTCGTCCTTCCCATCGCTGCAGAAATGGGGGCTCTTTCGGGGTCAGGGGAATGAGGCCCTTTAGTGCTGCAGTGTTTGACTGGAATACAACACGGGTAGCTAGTCAGGCTCTGTCGTGCGGGCGGGGTACTCCGGGCAGCCAGCCAGACTGCCCGAAGGGACGGGGCGAGACTTAAGGCGGCCTCGAATCGCCTTACATGTACTCCCAGTCTACCGAGTGCAAGCTTTTGGCCGAGCCGACACAGTTACAATCCGCACAGTCACGGACACATCCACGCACGAACATGCCGCTCCCACGCACAAGGAGCGCATCGACCCGACACAGCAGGAGCAAGGAGTCCATCCCCTGCATCCCACCTGCGTCTCTGGGCAGTACACGGTCGCATTTGGTTCGCGTTTAATTCCCCTATCCACCACCCGGGGACGCGCCACGTGGCCCTGCGACAAGCGGCCCGAGATCCCTCTTAACAAGAGAACCCGAAGGCTCTCTATCGAGGGAGATCCGTGGGTGCTTCAAGTAATTGAAAAAAATACACAGACACGAAGAAATCCGACAATAAAGAGTTCTTGGAGGAACTCCAAGCAATCGAGTCGGAGCTCGATTGCTTGGAATTCCTCCAAGAACTCTTTCTTGTCTAAAAGTATAAGATTCTTTACCAGTATTTGGTGTTTGAAGACATTGTATTCTATAAGATTCTTTACCAGTATTTGGTGTTTGCAGACATATCTACCAAAATTGATACATGGGGATTCATGACGATGTGACGGACAAATACCAATACTGTATAGAACTGTCCGGCTCAATCAACAATGCCATTGCGCTCCTCGATTTGTCTAGAAACGATGTGCTAGAAGCGCTTAGAGTAGTTGAAAGAGAATACGCAGACATGAAGAAATCCGACAAGAAAGAGTTCTTGGAGGAATTCCAAGCAATCGAGTCTGAGCTCGGCAAGAAGTACGTAACGGGCAACTTGTGTAATTCGTGGGGCCGATGCACCATGGAGATATATGCACTGCCTTAATTCAGAAGTGTATTTTATAAGATTCTTTACCAGTATTTGCTTTTTGCAGACATGTCTATCGAAATTGATACATGGGGATCCTTGTTTCGTGAAAGGCCTTACAAGGGAATCACATGGACTTCCCCAACGATTCTCAAGGAAACCTATGTGGTCTTGCAAGGCATCGTAGAGGATCACAGAACTGTGTTTCGTTTTTGCTAAGAGCCACTGGGTGGTC
Source organism: Heligmosomoides polygyrus polygyrus (assembly GCA_947396885.1). Taxonomy (NCBI): domain Eukaryota; kingdom Metazoa; phylum Nematoda; class Chromadorea; order Rhabditida; family Heligmosomidae; genus Heligmosomoides; species Heligmosomoides polygyrus. The sequence goes on along the minus strand of OX377204.1, from coordinate 26,717,801 downwards.
CGAAAATGGCAAAAAATGACACCGATTCAGGGCGGGCTATAAGGCAAAAGTGGCACCTGGAGTGGCCCTGTCGTGCTCAGAACTTGACCTACAAAACGTTTGGAGCTCAAATTAAAGTTGGTTATATAGTAATATGATAATTTACGGTGTTTCCTGGACGAAGCTGCACGGTACATTCAGTGATTCATTTGCAATGGTGGCGGTGGTGAGTGGATGGTCGAGAGGATGTGATGCGAACGTGCGGGAGGAGATCTAGGGTTCGATTCCGGAAAAGGTTGCGGGATTTGCTTTGTGGTTGTGGTGTGGCCATTTTTGCAACTGAGGGGTACATTTTGGCTACAGTAGGTTACCGTACTATTGCCTAGTGGTGAATAAGAGTGACGAAGTCATGACCACCGATTTCGTCGAGACTTCGCCTATGGGAATTATTTAAGCTGCTGACCACGAATCTCCTACACCTTTTCTAAATTATCACTTTGCTTGCACTACTTTCCATCAAAGGTTGAAGTCGAAGGCAAAATAGGTCTGACCACATTGGAGAAGGAAGCAATCCCACTAACATGGACAGCTTTACTCACCCATATCTGCCGTAGTCTGTCGTAATATACCGAAATTTCAAAAACAGGTATCATCTCCGTGATCAGCACCCCAAATAACCCAGTGCGAATTTTTTCTTTCGTCCTCTCCTCGAGCACTGGAGTCGTGAAAGGCAGCAGTGCCGGTTATTCTGCGTACACCCCGTTACTTACACATACCCATCGTAAGCTTCTTCCATCCATCGTTTCAACGAAAATGGTTACCAGATTGGTGATCTGGATCCCAGATAACCCTATATATAAATTTGGGACGAAAAATCTTTTTCGATCTCCAGAGTTGAGAGAGTGAGCACGTGTGCTTCTATCTGCAATCCCCCGACCCGCCTCCTGTAAGTGTATAGGAGAGTGGTCAGGAAAAGTGCCCAGCTAGATAAATACCATGGGGTGGACGAAATATGCTGTAGTTGGTAACAGTTAGTAGAATTGTGAAGGTTGCGAGAAGAATAAAAAGCAGTCTACAAAGAAGTCCGAAGAGCAATGAGCATGTCTTGATGATGGTTCAAATCAATGCTTATCGATCGGGTTCACGAATGAGGTGACAGTGAGAAGCACTTTCAAAACTAATTGAGAACATATCTAAGAATTTATATGGGGACAGCATCTAACCTTCCTCAGGGAGACAAGCGTCGTTTAATGGACGCGCGATATCGCTCCACACAACAAAACCAGCTTCTTCCACATCTGACAACAGTTTGAAAGCGGGGTTAGGAACCGAAAAGGTTACCGAAGCCAAAATGTAATCTTCATTTGCAAAGACGATAACAGTTCACCTAGGGACGCAGAAACTCAGTCCCAGGAATCGAACCCTTGACAAAAACAAAGCACAGTTCTGTGATCCTCGTCCGATGCTCTACGAGACCATACAGCTCACGTTGAGAATCTTTGGGGGAAGTTCATGGGCCTTCCTTCTAAGTGCGACATCGAATTCTATAATCGGAGTCTATCGACTTAGCATCACAATTTGGTAAAATCAGAAAAGAAGGCGAAAATATTAAACAGAGCTTTAATTCGAACAAACTTCATGGAATATGCAGTTATCGTTTGAGTGCTTTAAGCTCAAATGACCGAAGTAATGCAAAAAATTGCTTGAGACAGTGTCGTACGTCGATGTCTCTGTCATAAATACAATTCAGCGACATCACATATAAACGACAGTTAACCTACATTATTTTCTGGATTACAAGCGATAGCAGCAGACGTTTGAAAGGAGGTAATGGATAACGTTGGGAAGATTACATTTTCAAGTGCAGCAGATGGGAGAGAATTTTACAATATCAGTGCGCCCCTATTGTCGGACATCCACCATGCTTGTTTGCTAAAGGCTTCAAGAAGGTGTAGACAATAGCCGAGCACGTGTGCTCACAGACAAGAACAAAGCTATCTAGTACCTGTGTTAATCAGCTTCCTAAAGAAAACGAGTTGAATCGACAGTTCATGTCATTACTTCGGACATCTGCGAGAACATTAAGATGTAGGAGTGCAGAGGGAGTTAAGAATTAGTAGCACTGCAAGGGAGATGTCTACTATAATAAGGCCAAAGGGGATACATCCACTAAAACATCTGAGGCAATATGTATATAGGTGGAGAACGTTGCAGATCTGACCACCTCTACATATTCTTGAAACAAACTCGCCTATGATTTATTCGGTTGCTGGTAGTGCATACCATATCGGTCACAGAAAGAGAGATTCATTCTTCCCAAAAACTCGACAACAACCGTTTTCAACAACAACAGCGGTGAAAGACTAGAGAGAAATGCACAGGCGGCAGCTAAGAAGCCCGAGATAAAATGCAGGAAGGCAAACTGAAGTGCTAAGTGGACCGTCGGTCCGTCTGTCTGTCCACTGGCTATTAGCTCTTCTCGTCCCGTCGGTGTCCGTCGCTGAAACAGACCGGCCGGCTGTCAGCCACACGTCTACGCTCTTCGTGATCACCGTGTCACGACTCCGGCTTCAGCAGACCTAGAACCAGCTCAGAGTGCCACTATTTCCTTCGGTTCTTATTAAGCACTCATCACCATAGTTTTGGCTCTGCAATCACAATTGTGGCAGAGGTTGATAAAAAGGACTTGTGTGGGATAATAAAAGAGGGATACTCGATTATTAACGTAAATGAGAGGGCGAAAGATTTCAGAGCGCTCTTCTGGATGTGAGTTGGAAATTGGCTGCTAAAACGCTATACAAGAAGAGAGAGGGACGTTAAGTGCTAGTTTTTCAAGATTTATTTATTTATTTTGTACATGAAAAACCATGCAAGAAAAGGACAAAAATCAAATTTATTGTAAGCAGAAAGAAAACGTGGCAAGCAACAAAACTGAACATAATAAAGAGGTAAACCGCTAGGCTGCATCCTGGAGGAACGATCAAGAAGTTTTTTTAAATGTTGCCTCAAGAGATCGACAAGATGTGCTTTCTAAATAGTTTCAGAAATCAGGAGCCACCTCGGATTGTAAAAAATTAAAGGATTTAACACCTCTGGTATTGTTTTGGTCGCGTAGTAGCGCTAGCCGTCGCATGCGCACAATTTCAGGTTCCTGCTTCTTGATCTCCCGCCCAGGTCAACCAAACCTTCCAGTGTCTGAGGTCGTTAAATTGGAATGCTGTAGAGAAATAAGCACTAAGCTGTCTATCGGATGGCCACGGTAATCATTGAACGCAGAGACCAAACACACATTTTAGTTGCCTTCCTGTAGAAGTGGAATGGTAGCGCATCCCAAAACAGGGATAGGGTAACCCCGTCCTTTACTCTTTGTCCGTGTTAGTTAGTTAGTTAGTTAGTTAGTTAGTTAGTTAGCAGTTAGCTACATGTTTTTCAATGTATAGTTCAGTGCAGGTTAAACACTGAGTTTGGCATACTACTCCCATTTAAGTGTCATCTCCATTTCCTCCATAAGGACAAATCACGTGGTGGCCTGTAACTTCATCCCGAATGAAAGCGCGTTGGAGGCAGATTTTGTCCTAGAGACAATAGTGATGTTCCATCTTCCATAGCAGGTCGTATATGTATCGAAACCTCAGGAAAATGAATGCTCTAAAGAGGTCTTTAGAGCTTTGAAATGCAACATTCGTGAGGTCTTCCTACGTTCATGGATAGTTGGCATTTTTCACCAAAATTCTGCAATTCTTGGAAGAGCACACGTATCTCCTTTTTATATGATTCAAATCTCGTACCTCATTAACCTTGTTTGCAACCTGGGGCCGAATTCATCAACGACTTACAGCAATTTAACAGAGAAAACACAGCCGAGATCCTTGAAAGCGCAGCTTATCAAGCGAAATGGCTTAGCAATTCTCCGCGCTATCAGGGATTTCGGCTTTGTTTTCTCTGTTTAATTGCTGCAAGTTGTTGACGAGTCCGGCTCCTGATCGTCAATCCGGTATTCCGGAAATTAGGCAAGGTGCTTTGCTCTGATCACCAGACGAAACTGTATTGCTGGCGGTCTCCGCTTACCTTTTACTGCTCGGCTTTCAGTATGCCTTTTAGCGTCCCATGGGACCAAATATGTATATCATGAAATGTGAATTTCAAGCTTTTCGTGCACACATAGGTTCAGTTTTTACATTTTATAAACCGAGTATTGCTCCCACTGATGTACATAGAGGCACCTCAGTCCTTCGGCATTCCTACTGGCGGCCAGATCGTTTCGTGTGAAAGCATGAGACTTACATGAAATTGTGGAGGAGGTCCGCATTAGCTCTGTGCTAGGCTTAATACAGAATAAGCCCTTTGCCTAGGATGTCGCGCTCCCAAATGTGGTGTACAAAACCTCACTATACCGGGCTTTCCATAACGTATTTGGAAGTGAGCTACGACCGCACGGAGCTGGAAGCGAAGAGTACAGATGAAGGCGGAGTTCCGAGCTCAAGTCTCTTCTCTGAGCGTACTTGATCCTTATGTTTATGTGTCTGTTTCCATCAAATAAATTTAAACCGGGATAATACCGTAGGCTCAAGCTAGATTGTCTGCCTCTGTGAGGTATGCTAGAGTCGTTCTCTCAATGAAATGCCACTTAAGAAGAGACGCTTACATTAGGAGTCATACGGTAGGAAATCCGATCCATCACATACATACTCTTCTAGTAACTGCAGGCATTCGCAAACTACGCCATTGCCGGTCTCAAGCCTGGGTTAAAAGAGGAGGAGTGTTGGGTGATGGGTCAGCAACCTGTTTCCGTTAAACTCATTAAACTCTCAAAAGCATCACGCGCCATGAAAAGAAAGCCTGAATCGCTATGAAGGGAGCACAAACACATGAAGCGGTGGTCGCGGTGATTTAAGAAAACTATGTCGATTTGTATCGAAGATTCAACAGGTGTGTCCCTATAAAAGTGTAAGGCTACTTGTTAGTGAAAATGAACAAAACGAAAGATGGATTGGACTCTTCCGTGAAGTGAAATACAGTCTACGCCAGGCGTCTTCCACGACTACGTTCCATAATAAAAACGGCTTAAGAGAGCTAAACGTCAACATTGTCGATGCAACAGTGAAAGAAATGAGGGAAGCAGTACTATGTCTCTAAAACAGAAAACCTCCTGGGCTCAACGAAATTGCAGCGGAGGAATTGAAAGCTGGAGGCATGCTGGTAGCGGAACAACTGACGATGGTATTGAACAGCCGCTGGCAAAATCTAGCGTGTCAGAAGACTGGAAGTTAGGCTTAGTGGTCAAACTGCCAAAAAAAGGAGCTATATCGGACTGCGAAAACTGGAGAGGTATCACCCGTTGTGAGTGTTGGGCAGAGTATGTTGAAGGAAGGTTTCAAAATGCAATCGACGAAACACTGCGGGAGGTGAATGCTGGATTCAGAAACAAAAGATCGTGTTGCCAACAGATTTTTACGTTATGCAAAACGAGCAGTTTTTGTAGCATCGCTACTAACTATATATACAGGGTGGCCCATAAGTCCTGCAACAAAATTAGGAGACCTTATTGGTTGCCTTTTTCCAATTGCAAAAAACCGCATACCAACAGTTATGTAGCATATACTTAGTGCTATACTTCTGGAAAGTGTCATGGTTGTAGCTGCTCTTATTACAAAGTAATGCGCTCTCGCGTAAAACTACCGAAAATTCTTCTCTGGCCCGTGGTGGGGCGCTTCCGTTCCGATGTGACTAAATTTCGGAAGATTGGTTGTTGAACATGCAGTATAATGGTATTGTGTAGGGCAGTGCAAAGGCTTCTCAAGAGTGAACACTGGATGAACGGATCTGATCTACAGTAGAAGAACGCTATTAATTTTCTGATCATACAGGATGCAGCAACCAGCAGGAACAAATGTAGCATTCAGCCTTGTGCGTAATCTATTACTAAGCAGTATGCAGTTTCTAGGAAACTACAAGGAAAGCTCTACAAGTCCACAAGTGAGACGAAGGCTCAGCTATGAGGAGAAGAGAGTAGAAGGAAAAATTTGTAAGCGCAGTTGGAGGGCGTCGTTCGAAATGGGTATTCAGCCTCTGCCTCATTTGATGAAAAATTTCTCAAAGTTTAGCGATCCCAGAAAGGTCAAAATAATATTGCGTTTAATGCTACCTTTGCGGGAACCTGATGATATAAACACAGTGGTCACGCATGGAAGGACTTTGTCATACACGATTTTCCAAAATGTCTCCCCGCACTCCATAGGTTTTTGTGTAAAAATAGTGAAAATCAATAAAAATGTTCGTTTGATAGGAACAAAAACCTAACACCATATATTAGAGACTCAGTCGCGCTGTTTAAGGGCAAAATGCACATTCTGGTAAAGCGATTCCTGTAACAGCAAAAGAAAAAGACGTGGTTGCGGTTCTCAGTCTATCTGCAAAATATTGCACCTGCGAAAGACTAGCTGTGAAATTCCTAAATCTTTAGATTTTCAATCTTTGTTTATTAACCATCTTAAAGAAAATGTCTTGCTCTATAAAGCCTGGGAAAACTATTGTTCAATATCTTCTTTGGAACGAATAAGAAGTAAAACTCCGTAAGAGGGGCTGCGACGCGAGCTGCAAAGCTACCCAAACGATCTGAAGGTTCTTATCAATCCAGGAGTGGTCCCTTATGAATAATACCGCTCCACCATAATCTACAAACCATGGGCAAACACGGTTTAAAAATGTACCAAATTTAGTGCATTCTTAGCCTTTTTATACGCCTATATTTTTGTTGCAGGACTTATGGGCCACCCTGTAGACCTCCCCAATTTTAGGAAATCATTAGGCAGTGTCACCGCGAGTCGCTGCGGGAAATATTTAGTCTCTATGGAGATCCTTCGATTTTCGATACGGTGTTTAGAACATATCAAAACTGCTCGTGTTGCGTGAAGCCAACTTTTTGAAATACAAGCTTCTTTGAGGTCACCACAGAGGTTTGACAGGGATCTTGTCTGTCACCGTTGCTATTCAACATCGTACAGCTGACGTACAACGGTTTTTTTGTGGTTCAGCGTAGACCTAATAGACATCTACTTCGCTGACGGCGTTGCAACATTGACTGAGGACGAGGTCACCCTCCAAAGAATGCCAGAACGCCTTAGGAAGCAGGCAAGATTGGACTCTGAATTGGTCCTGTAACCTCAGAGGTCATTCACGTAGGAGATATGCATGACCTTCTTGCACTGCATTCACTCCATTAACTGCTCATTCTACAGAATTGTTTCTACCGTCCCTGCGACCCAACATTAATCCCAAGTTCATTTTCATAGTTCGTCTCTCTGCACTGTTTGCTGATGTCTTTTGCAAGTTCTAATTCTTTTTTGCATATGTTATGGGTCTGCATTAGCTAGGAGTAGCTACTGGTTATAGCTATTTTTTTAATACAAACATTTTTTGTTTTTGTTGAGCTTTAAAGATTACTTTAAAGATTCTCACTCTCCGTACCGACGTCTTTGGTTTGTGCCTTTAAATATGCGCAACTCCCTTCTATGCTACCGCCTGAGGTGCGTACTAGTTTAAAGAGGCGTTTGAGATACAGGACCCGTCTTAGGGTCGTGTAGTTAGAAGGTCGTAGACCTGGCGCAGCTTATAATTCGCATGCATGTGCTTTCGGAAAGAATCTTACGTAAGCTCATGTCCTTTTTGTGTTTTCAACAGGCTTCACAAATTATTCTATTCCATTATAAGGAACAAGGGCGGGCAACTCTAAGACAACAGAAAATACCAGCGTAAACACTTGAAACCTTTTCCTCATATCTATAGCCAATCGTAGATCTCTTATTGTCTTCCTTTTTTTGCAGCCTCCTTATTATTGACTTAGCAATAAATATACATAATATGAGCCCAATAGACGGCATCTGGAAACGGTAACAGGTAACGGAAGCAGAGTAAACAGTTTCACCTACTTGAGAAGTACGATATCGGATTGCGGAAACTGGAGAGGTATCACCCCGTTATTAGTAGTCACCAGCGACGGAGATGCCGAGACTGACGTCCGCTCTCGGATTTCGAAGGCGACAACACTATTATTTTGCACCGAGGTGTAGAAGGTGCATCAGGGCGTGGGGAGCGGTCATCTTAGTCTTGAAGATGTCACAGTACCAACGGGGTAATGCGTATGCCCTTATCCGCCTCCGTAGCTTCAGTTAATACTTGCGCTCTTTTCTCCTTAGGAACGTTCTTCATAGCCATTCTGCTTAGCTTCACAACCTCGGATGTCAGCTGATGGATGCCCGACACTCGCGATGTACCTGGCGTACCCGCTTCGCGAGCGGTGCTCGAAGCGGTAAAGCTTCTCGTCGATGTTGTCAATGATGGTATCCCCCGAAGTCCTGTAAGAGAGGGTTAAATGCCTTAGCTGATGGTCGTTCTGGAGCTCCTCTTCTTGAGTTCTGCGGCCTTGTCTCCTTGACGCGAAAAGCGAAACCTTTCGCGAAGGAAACGGTGGTCTGATTCCGTGCAGAACTTCAAGGCAACGGATGCGTCGGTGAGGCAATACCTGCATTTGGAGATGATGCGGTCGATCTCGATGAGGAATTGGGCACCGAGGAATTCCTATGCCCACCGGAGGACGAGGGGCATCTCGAACTGCGCGTTCCATGGACGGTCTTAGTCGAAATTATGAATTCAGAAATTTTTGCATCTTGTTCGTTCCACTCCAGGTCGTGAGGCCCACGACGATCACCTTGTAGAAGGTCCGATTTCCTCTATGAACCTTTTCCAGCTTCACGTGGAAGACTTCCAGCTCTTCATCGCCGTACTCGAATGTTGGAACGTGCGCGACGTGTATAGCCAAAGCATCCCTTCATTCACAGTCGTCCGATTCGCTTGTCAGAGACTCGTATGAATCGATGTTCATGGCCAAGTGCGTGTTGACGAGGACCCCAACGCCGCCTACTCCCCTGCTGTCGCATGTTCAGAGGAACAGTTCTTCTCCAGAGTTGTAGGCGGCGTGTAAGGGGTGGTGTCTTCTCGTCTCGGTCAGTCCGATGACGTCGTACTTCTCGGCTAGGAGAGAATTACTAGAAATTTAAATTTAAGCTCGTCTTTAGAAGAACGTAACTGTGTCGCGTTGTGGTAAGAATCCATTAATCATGAAGGGCAGCACACCTATAGACTGACGTTGTGATAGAGGTTATCGTCGAACCGTCAGGCATACATCATACAATGACTGCTTGAGTTGGGTCTTTATTGGAACACATTTTCTGGTTTGCCAGAACTTTGGTGGGCTCGAATTTGTTCGACCTCAGAACAGGAGCAGGGATTTACTGGTAGTTTACACTGTTTTCAGTCACCACTTTCTGGAAATGTAGGGGTACAAGAATTGCAGAAGTGTCTGTAGGGTTGTGGCTTTTAATAGGATGACCACAATTCTGTACACACGTTTTTAGTTTTGATTTCTACAAACGTTGCAGAGCTTAGCTTTCGGCTGTTCACTAAACTTCAACCTTTTTAGTCATTGATTAATGCGTTTCGATGTAATGTAACATTCGCGATCTCCTCTAGCTCACACTCGTGCTTCATTACCACTGCCTCCTTCACTGATAATCGTCCAGGCACGGATAAGTCGCCGGTTTGGTTCGCGTTCATGGTACGATGGTGGAAATCAGATAATCGGTATTATTTGGATGGCAGAGTTCCGTACCTTGAAGTTTGAGCAACGTGTCGTCAAGAACTGGCTTTATCTCATCTTACCGGACAGCATTTGTGCTTTTTATAGATTCTCTAGATATGGTCACGCCCTCAGTTCCTCAGAAGCCTTAAGGAGTACCAAGAATCCTCTAAGCTCTTACAAAAGCAATAACACCTGTATCTCTAGGGCGAAGAGCAGAACCACTTAATACCATACGAAAATGCACTTTCTGTGAACAGATGACTTCTTCAGCCTTTGAACCTAGTATTCATATCTGACGGCGTTAAGCCAGAGTCTCAACAAATTTTGGAATAGCGTTGCCTTGTTTTTTTTTTCAATTTAACGATTATTGAGGAATATTGCAGAACAAATTTTTCTCCGAGCCGAGAATTGCTCCCACATGTGTAACAGACCTTAAAACATAATGCATTCATACTAACTCTTGTATTTTATGTGAAAATCTGGGACTCACGTTCACATTCTGGAAGGGGAACTAGATTATCCGCGTTCGTATTGACTATGGGCTAGGCTTTAGACAGAATAGGCCCTTTTGTGCCGGACGTTCTGCTCCCAAATACGGTATACAAAACCTCCTACTGCGGGGCTTTGTACAACGTATTTGGAAGTCAGCTACGACCGCATCAGAGCCGCACACGAAGAGTACTGCTGAAGGCGGAGTTCCGAGCTTGTCCCCCTCGAGCGTCCTTGATCCTTCGCGGCTTCCATTAAATAAATTCAAACCGGGATGATACGGTAGGCTCCAGCTTACTCGTGTACCACTTTAACGTTATGTTAGAAGGTGCGAAAGTATGCATTATTTCGGATATCTTCCAACCATGCGGTTGGTGTAAAAGTAGGGTACGTAATTCTACATGCCAGTGTAGGAACAGCAGGAACAACCGAGTTCAGTCCTAGGACAAACGATGAAAAGGAATGTTCAGTCAGGTGCAGATGTCATGTGTAGATGTCTGAGCATTTATAAATTGCCGTCAGCTGTGTGAAGGCATATTGACATATTCTAAGCCACATTAAGACTTATCTTCTGTGAATTTTTAGGAGAACAGAAAATCACAGCTTTCTCACAGTACACCAGAATAATGTATCCACACTTTCCATTCGTATTTTTTATTTTAGCACTCAAAATCTTTACTGCTGTTCTTTATTCTCTGCACGGCTTTCCTATTCCAAGTGTTATGAAAAGTGAAAGTGATATGTTCGTTGGCTTTCAATATTCCTCATTTGCAGTTTGGAATATTATCTTTAAACGAAGCGAGTCCTAGGTTTCTAAGAAGGGACATAGAATAAAAATCTCGAAGTTACTTGGAGTGGGTCACTGTAACACCTGCATGCTTGGCATTTTAATGTACTCCAATCTTTTCGGTTGAACAGCACACCCGTTTTGACTACGTGTAGCGAAAATGAAGAAGCTCAATGTGTAGTAAATCTCAATATGTGTACGATAGGCAATAGCTGGGCTCGGATTTCCTTCATTTGTCTAATGCTGTGCTCTCCTCCATCGGCGCGAAATAGAGGGCAGAACCGAGTTAAAATATTATAAGACCAGCCATCAGAGCGGCCTCTCGACCGCACTGACGGTTTCTCAACGACTTCGCCGTAGTAATAACTTCTCATCATCAATTTTAGCCACAGCCTGTGTCATGGTTTTAGTAGGAAGGACATCTTAACTACGCCCATTGCGGCGAGTTAGAAGGAAACAGAAAAAATGAACGACATCCACAGAAATGGATAATTTAATTAATATCGATTGATGGAGATCGACACTTCAGAAAGAACTTCAGATTCGTGTTCAGCGACCTCGATTACTCCCAGTGCTGAAGTTTCGGGTCGCCATCCATCGTTGATCATCGCCAAGACGCAGTGCCCCACTTCAATTGTGATGGACGGAGGAAAGGACGTAAGAACGAAAACACACACACACACCACACACACACCACACACACACACACACACACACACACACACACACACACACACACACACACACACACACACACATACACACACACACTCACTCACTCACTCACACACACACACACACACACACACACACACACACACACACACACACACACACACACACACACACACACACACACACACACACACACAAATTTTTCAAGGTGACCCCTCAAGTAGGATAACTCCGAAGTTTCATTTCAGTTACTACATGTTCCAGTTTCTATCAGCTTTCGTCGGATGTATCCATTGACCTGGTCAAAAACACCCCTATACTGGCAGATAAAGGAAACTGTGACGCTTCCTTCATTATACAACTTTTTAGGAGAACATCGGAGGTGATCAGTTAACCGAACAAGGTGGGTGAATGTGCAACCACTCCTTGAGGGAAAACAACGAATAGGTTTTCGAAACCCGCATGGCGTAAGAGCTTTAATAGCAGCAATCATCCTGGCAACATTCTCAAATCCAGGTTTACTCGTTAAGCTTCGACCGAAACAGATAGGGGTTAGAGACAGACAGACATGGCGCAGATGTTTGAGATACACAGTCGACTCGATTAAGCGCCTTAATCTTTCAAACTAATCTAGAATACACTAGGTGTGCCGAACGGCGACAAATTCGTGACTGATTCACATCGTATTCCACAACTAGCGCCTCCTCTAAGTTTCTAGCATGTTTTAGCAGCCAGAATATTTAAAGTACCTTTCCTTCTGAGATGGTCAGTCAGCGTTTTTTCGTATTGAAGACCTCTTTTCTACACACAGATTTCTTGAAACACTGCGCAGCTCTGGAAGTATACGCAGGATGTGTGAATGCTTTACACTATTTCAACCACTTCTTATAAAAAGCCGCGAAGCTCTTTGCTTCCATCTCTACAAGTAGGCAGTTTCGAAGCACTGGTAACAGAGAAGTTCATTCATTCTTATTCACTGCCTTCAAGCATCTTAATTTAGGCAGAAAACCCCAATTTCTCCTTGTTTTCAGTGCGCTCTGGGTGGCTCTAGATTCATCTGGAAAACGGTTGCGCTGCCAATGTTAAGCACCATGAGAGCTGTCGATCGATGTAACATTATGGAAAATTGAGTTTTGTCGCTTTCTTCTCTGTTGAGCTCTGAGACCGCTGCGACTTGACCCGAACCAGCGCTCTATGGCCCGGCCGATGCTCGCACCTGAGTGTGAGCCCCAGTGGCGCCCTATGGAGGAGGTGAAATGGCGATGCTAAGCCACCCTTTCTGGTGGCGATGTCCGTTGCTCTACGCGGTGCCACTGGAAACTGCTCGATTCTGCGAGCTAAGCCAAAACGCACATTCGAACGCAGGCGACAGGCCCTAGTGACAGGCCGCCCTACGAACAACCCAATGTCACATCGACGGGAAAACAATGAGCTTCATCAACCGATCGTCAAAGCGCTCGATACTTACAATCGAATCTCGGAAACGCTCGGAGGCAATTATACCAACACCGCTGGTGGTCCTGGGACTACCGCATAGAACGGCCTTGAAGCCACGTCCTATGTCCCTTGACTTGTTGCAGGACCACCTCGTCTCCTGCACCGCACAGAAATCAACTCTTCTACGCTCCAGTGCTTCTACCAACTCGCACGAGCGGCCCGTCAACGTACCCACATTCAGCGTTGCTATGCGGGTCCTGCTTACGTTACGGGACTTTCGGACCAGCTGAGTTGCCCCTCGATGCCGTCCTCGCATCACAGACCCTCGCATACTTCTCACACTCGCCGGACTCTGCGAGTGCGCGTCGGCTCCCGCGGACGACGTAGCCCTATCTCGGAAAACATGAAATGACATACACCCATACGATGTGACCCTTTCTCAAGAATCTGGAACACTTCACCCTGCTAAACGCCGATACAAGCATTAAACAATGGGGATGGCACTCTCTCAATTGGGTTTCTTTCTGTAAAAAAAACCAAGCATCGCCCTAGTTTCTGTAGCCTACTGAAGTTTTTAATGCTTCATGAAGTCTTGTCAACTATGGTTTTCCGAGGATAAAATTTGATGTCCATGCTAACAGAGCAACTGCATGCAGTATTTGTCATTTTTTCACGAACAACCTCCTGGTTTATAACATTTTCTAGCTATGGGCTCCACAACGCTGGGCTGGATGTAGACTACAGTTTCCTTCGTTTGACACCCATGTCGCCGCACAAGCTAATCTTGCATTCGTATCTCATTTTCTGCAGAAGAACGAGGGAAGACTAGATTGATGCCAACCCATTACCAAGGCAACCAGAATATGGGCTTGATCATATTTTACCGTAACGTTTTAGACATTTAAATTAGATTAAGGTGCGATTGTTTATTTATTTGTTTATTTATCTATACGTGGAGGTCCTTGCGAAAAATAGAACTTTAAAACATGACCATTATAAACAGAACAAAACCTATAAAACATACATTGTTAGCCACAGACGACAGACAACAATAACAAGAGTAAGTAAACTATTAAGGAACATCCTGAAGATACCTGTCAACAAGTCTTTTGTATTGCTTTAACGATTTTGATAAGATGTTTTTCTTACAAAATTTTTGAAATTCGGTTCCAGCTTGGGTTGTGGAAAATATCGACCTTATATTACCTCTGGCTTTTGAAAATTGAATCTTCATCTAACCACATCCAGTGTTTGAGTTAGATAGTGAATACAATTCGAGTAGAGGAGAATCCAGCTTACCATTAATTAGCTTATAGACTGTGATTAGATCATATCTCTTCCTAAGAGAGGTAAGGGAGCGTAAATTGAAGATTTTTTCCTCATAAAAGCCGATGGGATGTTGGTGTAATTATACCCATGTACTCTTATCCAGCTTGAGCTTTCTTGTCAAGCTATTTTGTACAGATTCCAATCTAGAGATTTCACTTTTACATTTGGAACTAAATACTGTGGTGTCATATCCAAGTACATGCCTGATATATCTCTTGTACTGTACGCGAGAACCATGTGAACGACCGAGTTTATTTTCAGTGATTTAAAGATATTAGGCACGATTCTATCCGCTTTCTTAGCCGCATCTTCGCAATGCTGCTTGAAGGAAAGGTGCGAATGTAGAATGAATCCCAGATCCCGCACAGTAGGAGCACTGCTGAGTGGCTGATGGTCGAGATGATGGACCTTTCAATTAACCTTCTCTCCAATGTGAAATACTTTCGATTTCTGCCCGGATAATGGAAGATGGCTTGAATTTATTGCACATTGAAGGGCGTTGTGACCTTCTTCTTTTACAATATTTTTGTATGTTGTATATTTTTACATTATCAGCAAACATTTCACAGGTGACACCGAGTCGATCAATTGAGGAGGGAATCCCTGAGGTGTATAAAGCAAATAGAATTGCAGAAAGGACTCCGCCTTGTAGAATTCCACTAGTAACCGCGAATGATTCAGAAAATGATCCGTTGACTCTTACTTGGAAGGATCTATTCGTTAAAAAGTTTCGAATCCAGTTATCACTCTATCACTCTAGTGTGAACACCTATCCTTTTAGGGCTAACGATCAATATGCTGAATGAAACTTTGTCGAAAGCTTTCATAAAATGAAAGTAGATGACGTCTACATTAATCTTTTGATCAATAGCCTGTGTCCAGTCACTCAGTGCCGACAGCGTTAATGCCTCAGTAGCGCTACCAGCTCGGAAGCCTTGCTGATTTTTGGGAATAAGGGAATTCGATTCAAGGTACCAACGAGAGTTGTTTTGAGCTTTCCATCAAATACCCTTGCGAAAACCTATGTGATGCTTATAAGACGATAGTTTGCGGCAAGACGGTAGGGTGGTTTCATTGGAATTAGTGGTGCTGTTCGAAGAAAAATCACTGTTTTGATACCTGCAATCTCTTCTATAGCTTAATTCTCCCGGAGGCCTTGGTCATGAAATGGATTAGTTCAGTTTGATCAGAAATAAGGAGGAAAGAGGTGGAGGAGAGAAACTTTCACTAAGTACTGCAAAATCTTCTATTCGACATAATTTTTTCGTTAATAGAGCAGGTTCGGATTATATAAAACTTTCCAAAAACTCAGTTATTCCGTACAAGCTGAAGCCATTTATTACCAATGCAAGTCAATTCATGAATAATTCTAGGACATAATGAGATCTTGTGGCAAAGCTCCTCTTGATCTGTTCTCCCTTCCATTCTTCTTTCTCTGGACATTTGTTGTCGTATGTACTTCCTAATCACTTTATAACACTTTGATCTGGATCGTTAGCCAATTTGATGTGGATGTCGTTCTATACCGTTTCTAATTACATTGTTCTTCACATGGATTTGACCCATGTAATAAATAATAATAAATAATAATAATAAATACAAGATTGCGAAAATACCCACAATGAGTTGAAACTGAAAGCATCCTATTCGCAGGCCGACGACAGGTAGACAAGTTTTCTTCTGTGAACTAATATTGCTATCTGCTCACGGTCTTCAGAAGGCTGTAAATAGTTTAAGGAAGCGAATGCACCTAGCTCGACCGAAAAATGAAAATTACTCTATGCAGCTGCTCTATTAAGCATTGACATCAAAATTTACCCTCGGAAAATCATAGGTGACAAGACTTCATGAAGCATTAAAGACTTCAGTGGGCTACAGAAACTAGGTGGATACGTGATTTTCTTACAGAAAGAAACCCAGTTTAGAGAGTGCCATCCCATGTGTGTAATGCTTGTGTCGGCGTTCCGCAGGATGAAGTGTTCTACTCTAATTTTCCTATTTATGCTCCTGAGCTTCACGATGTAGTCTCCAGGCCCTGGGAAACTTGGATGCAGACGATTTGAAGGTTTACATTAATCGGAAAGAACAAGGACTCCAACCATATTGTTAAGTCCACATGAATGCTTTTTTTTCGGTCAAATGGTAAGAACAAGAAGAGATAAACTACAGCTGCATGTGTACCTTGCGAGAACCACTGCAAGATCACCATTTCTTACATACCTTGCCATTATTTTAAGGGAGTTCAATATGTTGCTTTTTGAATGGAAGAATTTCCAGATTTATCTTTGCACTCCTCCAGAAAATGCTGTCATGCCGCAGCTGTTTTTGTTCACGCTAACGCTCTCCGATATAGCGATGTGTTTGTGTTTTTTGGGATACGTTCTGTTTTGTACTCTTTCGTGCGTGGTAGTGTCCGCGCCCCACACCAAGTAAACATTGCGAACTGCAAAATTAGCAGCTTATCATCGACCAGATCGAAGTGCATGACAGCTATCCGCTCAACACTTCTACTTTTAGTATCGGTCTTAGATTTAATGTAACATCGTCACTCCACGATGATGTAATCAACGCACTGCCGTCACGAAAATTCCCTTCATACGCTTTGCACTTGTTACGGTAGAAGTTATATTTTTGAAATATGCTAAGCCAGGTGTCGTCGTTTTGAAATCCAATGTACGCATTATTGCCAGAAGTGATGCAGAATAGATAGATAGTGTTTTACCTTCCTTTTTTAGCATCATTTCGAGCAATTCCTACCCTCAAATCACCATCTTGCTAGCACTCCACCTCGGTTTCCGCGTTAACGTCAACATCTGGAAGGTGCATTTTGCTTGTTGTATTTCCTATTCTGAAACACCGATCATGTTCTTCTCCTTTGCATCAAAAAAGCAAACATTTCGTTCATATATTATGTATATTTATTTATTACTTTATTTATACGTGCATGACCACACGCGACAAAAGGAACAAAATTAGCGATAAAACACAGTGGCAACAAACACGAAAATGGAAGAACGTGCTCGAGTCTTTAGATAACCATCTACGAGCGTTTTATATTAATTTCACGAGGACAAAACGTTTTTTTGGAAAACATCAAGAATTCAGAACCGGTCCATTGAATGAAAAGGAGGCCCAACTTTTGGCCATAGGACGACTGAATGAATTTTGGCTGTGCAACCCCTTATGGTGGAATGGTGGACAGTGTGGAGCTCACTAAGTGAAAGTGCAACCTTTCCAGTCATCATGTTGAAAATCATAGTTAAATCGTCCGCTTCTTACGAATAGCAAGCGATTCCAGCTATACTTTTTTTACGATCAGGCGCTTCTTCAAAGTTGGCGAAGGTGACATAATGGGGAACCACAGGCGATCATAACTATGCTGAACAAGTAATAAAAATATTCATTCTGCCCCATAAATGGAATATAGCTTACAAAACTTTACTAGGGGTGTAATCAGTATACCCAACAAACAGTGTGCGTACCATAATTGAAGGTCCATCCTATACGTAGGCAATATGCTCTTGATCCGAATGAATCACCTGCGGATATCCGATTCGGATATCACGATCCCAATTATTCAGAAATTCGCAGCCCACGAAATTAACGTTATTCTAGTCATCCAATTAGCCTAGAATTTTTATTCGGATTTAATCCATAGTAGACGGTACCAAACCTATGATTTTTTCAATCCTTCCGCTGTGCGTACATACGTGCCACTCCAGCTCCAGCGGTAAAGGAGGAGAAGGAAGAGCTGCTGCAGGCTAAACTGAACTCACTCCTTCCTTTGATTTTGGACGCGGCGAATAACAGTTGAACATAGAGAAGTAAACGCTATATGTACATATTATAAAACACATGATACAGAGAATCCAGCAGGATTAGCTAAAAAATTCGGGTTTCCTCGTAACTTGTGAAGTTTCTGTGACAGTTTACCATTGCAGTGATTTCATCTCCTCAATTAACCTACATATGAAGAGGAAGTTAGATGAGCATGTGAACGGAACATAATGGAATGGAAATATGAATAATAATAATAATAATGACGAAAGAAAAGGGTAAGGGAAACGATATTTAGTGACCAGTCGTCTGCATACCTCCGAAATGGGCACTTTCATTGCGTGGAACAGTTTCTAGCTTGTTGATGTGAATAATTTGGTCAGCAATTGTCATGGAAGTGCAACATCTTCGCAAAATGTGCAAACCGACGTCTGTTTTCATGACAAGTGTGATGTTTCCAACGAAAGGTTTGGATACCTTACTAGAATTTTCCTGCTGACTAATTCCGTTTTATAGGGATGGATCTATAATTATGATACGCGGTTGGACCCAGAATTGAAACCGACTGAATGTAAACCGGTGGAGCTGAGACATAGCTGTGTTTGAAAATCGAACAGAAAGCAGTTCAGTTGTAAGCGAGGGAATCTACTGAGACTAGCGAAATCCGCGAGATCGGGTTTTTCAATCCTACAACACAATTTTCTCTGAGTGCTGGTTTCATTTTTACCGGGATTTTCATCAAGGATAGTGATTCTCGTCGCTGATCCTCCTACGATGGCACAACCTTTTACCTCCCATGTTCTTAAGACGGATTGATATTCATGGCAAGGAAACCAGATTCAAACGATTACTACCGCAGTAGTGTTGTTACCACTCATTTATGGATTCAGCGTCTAGTTCTCTTTAGCGCGCAGGCGTCCCCTTGCTAAACGCAGCCCTTAGTGGCCTGTGAACAACAGTACACCTGTTCTACAACTAACATCTCCCAAATGTGTCTGGTCACGACTCCATTTTTGACATTTTGTTCTCTGCTCTGAAAAAGTCCACCCTTCTTTCCAGGGAATGGATATGTTCAACTTGTTCGCATGCTACCAGCCTAGCTCACCACAAATGGTTCAGAAAAAGGCGGTTTGTTTCATCACCTATCTCCAGACAAATCTTTTTGATTAAAATTGATTATTTCCCGATGGCTCGTCAGTGAAGAGGGAGGCGTTATAACTTTAGCGCGCAGGCGTCCCCTTGAACGGTGTCCTTTGGCGTCCTAAACACAGCCCTGGTTGTGTAAAGACTATGAGGGTTAATAAGGGTTGTGCATGGGCTGAATGCTTGTTACAGTCCTGTTACCACGTGGCTACATTAACCTGTGCTTCAGTCCACAGAATCCGTCCTGGAAAATTGGGCTACTGATCACATTTAAACTGTGCAATCAAAAAACTCCTATGGCACGTATCTTTGACGTGATTGCTAAGTTCTTAACGTTAAAAGAAGCACATCACAGGTTAATCAGGCCTTGTAATAAGACTGTAACAACCACTCAGCCCATACACAATCCATCGAGTCAGAAATGCAAGGTTTCAGGAGGGGGCATGACGCAATCTGGACTATTTGCACGCCTTAGGAATTTGTTACGATGTGCTTTCTCATAAGTCTCAATTACCTTCAATAGCTTCAACAGCAACAATGTTAGAACCTTTTAAGCACTACCTGCATTTTTAGGATACTCTGCACTTTTCTCGAGC
Source organism: Heligmosomoides polygyrus polygyrus (assembly GCA_947396885.1). Lineage (NCBI taxonomy): Eukaryota > Metazoa > Nematoda > Chromadorea > Rhabditida > Heligmosomidae > Heligmosomoides > Heligmosomoides polygyrus. The sequence goes on along the minus strand of OX377204.1, from coordinate 26,697,952 downwards.
CTTAGTGTGCTTTTAAGTTTTAAACCTTAAGAGAAACACAAATCAATCGATACGGTCACTTTGTGAAGAAATTATAACAAGTTTTCAATCGAAACACAATCAATCGAGTGCAAAACGCGAAATTTCAAGCGGATGCATGAAAATTTCTATTTTCTTAAGTTTTCATATGAACCCTTAACTTATTCACTTCTTCAGTACCTTTACTGTGATTTCTTTGGAAATATCGCGATTAAGGAAGATATCTTTTTCGAGGTATGCAATAGACTTCACATTGTCGACACTTTTTTGTTTGATGGTGGTGACTGAGTTAGATGTTGTTCCAACTTTGCCGATGATTCGCATCTTCTTGAAGGCCGTTCATAAAGCATTCACCATTTCTTTATCAAGGCTTTCTCATAGTCGATGAACTCTGTGAGTGAAGGTGTTTAATATTCGCTGCATCGTTCAATCACCCCATTCGTAAGTACAAGTAGTGGTTAGCAGTGGAGCAGTTTTTCTTGTTCCGGAGGCTGCTCTTCACCCAACATCGCTTTGGGGGCTTGAGAATTGCTATTGGAAAGGTTTGTATAAAACAGATTTTGGACGATAGTTTTTCAGCTCATGTGCTTTTTGCCTTTTCCGTGTAGAACCACAGTTACGAAACCTGTCAGCTTGTCGGGCACTGAGAGAGTGCGCAAATAGTGATTGAAAAATTGAGTTATTAGTGGAAGCAGACTATCTGCAGGACAAGTACAAGGACAAAGGACGGCGTTATTCAATCCCTTCTGGGATGCGCCAGCGCATTCTACTTCTACAGGATGTGGAGGCGACATGAATGCGTATTTGGCCATACAATGAATTGCGGTGGCCAGCCGATGAACAAGTCAGCGCTCTATCCTTCCCAGACACGTCTGGTACCAATTCACCGACCGCGGAGGGATGGAAGACTTGGTTGGCCGGGGCGGGAAATCCGAACCAGGAACCTGGTATCGGGTGCCCGCGACAGTCGCGCCTCCTCCGACTGCGCTACACGCGCCCATCTGCAGGACACAGCAAATAATCTGCTTCCACTACGAACTCTAATTCCGAGACTATGCCTAGCTGCAGCATCTCTGTAGAAACACGATACCTTGGAGTCTTCCTTGTTTCTTAGATTTGATCGCTATCTCTGTTGCTCTGGTTCGCTTTGCTGAATTTCCATGCAGATCGCTGCGTATGTTTAAATAGCAGTAGATATGTATAGCTGCTTGTATAAGTACGTCATGCCTGCCAAGGTAACGTCGCCTTTTGTTTTACATATTGAGCCCTTCCCTTTCCTCACTTCGAGCACTTACTTCCTCTCAATTATTTCTGATCTTCTTGAGAACGTGATTTCAGTGAATAACGTTTTCAACAAGCTGACAATGATGCTTGCAGATATCGTATCTTGTTATTCATGTCAGCAATTTCCGTGCTTCTGTGTAGCTAACTCGATCGACCGCTGTCGCAATGCCCTTCTTCGGAGCTTGTCGGTGTTGCGTTAGTGATACCGTGTTGACTGCTAGCTAGGTATGGTACTCTTGTTGGTTTGTTGCAGTCTTCGAAGCACTGCTGATGAAGTGGCAAAATTTCCATATCCACTGGAAAGCGAACGCAGCTTACGATTAAAAGGGTTGATCTTGAGATTGTACGTTGATAAAGGCTATCGTCAAAACAGCTGCAAGAGTGTGGGTTTCTTTTCTTCATCACTGTAAATTTTGGACACCTAAGCACATCCTTGAATTAACGCTGGTCATCCCCTAACTCTATAAAACCTGACGCTCTTGATAAGAAAATGTCAGCATTCACAGATGTGGTCTATATAATTCAGCGTTTTTCCATCTATGGCTTTCCACGTCTACTCTCTCCTTTCACGTACCTTAAAGAAATAGGCTACTGCTCGCGTTCGGAATTTCGCGCACATCTTTTAAAAAGTTGGCCACCTTCGTTTCTTCCAACACGCCCCTTAGGCGCAACAGAGTTTTCCATAAGGCTTTCCTTCGCTCCGATTCTCGCATTGGAGTCACTTCGAAGCTCAGAAGTATTAGGGCACTTCAACAGCTTTTGATCTTTGAGTACTTCCAGAATTTTCCCTGTACACAAGGTACAATTTCAGATTAACTTTGACAGCATCGTCTCAAGTTTTCTAAAACAAATACTCATAGTTATATTATTATATTAGTAAAGTATAAGACGAATAATCAGGAGGAAATTGATGACGGACGGTTCGTTTCTATTTTGGTTTTTCTTTGATCGATTTGATTTCAGAATTAGATTTCGACATTTTTCCACGATGTTCTTACATCTGCTCTGGTAGCAGCTCCTTTGTAATAAACTGAAGTAGTAGAAAGAGTAAATGGAATAATTACAAAGGGTGTTCAAGATTGTCTCTTTTCATTTCACTTTCGCAGATTCGCAGTGATTTTTTTTTCCAGAAATCCGTCGACGCAGTTTCTAGAGAGGCTACTGAATCGTGTCTTGTAATCGATATTTATTGTTCCAGAATCCATCTTTAGAATTCAAATCAGGGAGCTTGAGGGCAGAATGACTTTTTCCCAAATTCCCGAAACAGCTTCTCGCGTTCCGCGGTCCTCGATTTCGCTTAACTTGCAGGAGCTCAGTTCTGTTAGAGCGCGAAGTCGCTGTCTTCAAAACGTTTTGTTACCGATGTCCTTGAAGATCTGTTGTTGATAGTTTTGTGCTTTACGTTTAGAGCGCGAAGTTATTGATAGAGCGCGAAGTTGTTGATAGTTTTGTGCTTTACGCTTGACGTTTATGTCGATAGCGGTTCAAGGGGATACGCCATCGACGGCAAATGCTTTCGTCAGTGAGAAGCACCCAGTGAGAAGTTCTGCAGAGGTGAATCGTCTGTCTTGATTATCGGAGTCCACCTTATTTCGTCATTTCGGTGAGCGGATGAACTTGACTGTGTTATAACTACTCATACTCAGATTGTCCTTAACGATCCTGGAATCGCTTGTCCTATTTGAGTTTCATTGCTATTGTGCATACAGGAAACACCGGATTTCGGCCAACCATCTCCCGAATTTTCTTGACATTTTCTGGGGTGGTTTCCGTTGACGGACGACCATTCCGAGTAAGTTCATTAGTTCATACAACCCCTCGAAACGGTTCTTGACGCAACGTAGCGTGAGGGTAAGGGACATCCGACTCTTTTTGCGATGGACGATTCTTCATCACCCGCTTATGGAATATCAGGATAGCTATACGTGGCATTAAAAAATAAAGTATTTGGTTTGTTTATTTATTTGTAGCTAGATAACTACGTCGGTAAGAAGAAACAATAAAAAATTACATGCCAAATAAAGGTATAGTAATTGATGGCAGAACATTCAATACTTTCGAGACACCCTTCATTCTATTCCAGAAGGCAGCCTTTCCAATTTAATGGTGTCAGATTGACTTCAAATATGCCGGTTTGCTTTAAATGTTCCTAAAATTTTGAAAGGTTGGAATCCACATGGATTCATGAACGATCTGTTCTACTAAGTTTTCTCTTCAAATTAGAGTAAGAAACAGAGTTATGAACGGAGTTTACAGCTTTTTGTATCATAGGTATACGCTCCGCATAAAACTTACGCGGGATATCATGCAGACAGTCTGAATGTATTCTTTGCCTGCACTGTGCCTTCCGGGGGTGGGGCAGTAAATGTCGAGTTCATTTCAGTACTGCATATTTCTCAGACAACCAAATGACCAGAGTGGTGGAACGGCAGTTAACCTGGATGGGATCTGAATCTTGGAACATTCAGGACAAACGGTGAGTTTTCAACTACTTTCTATTCGTCCTTTTTTGCCGCAGCTTCCCGATCACCACTGTTAAACATTGAATTTTAGCAGTAATCCGGACTAAATAAGATCATTGCTGGTGGTGCTTCGAGGTGTACTAACATTCGTTCATTTATTTGTTTTCGCTAAGAAAAAGTGTTTTTAGTTCAAAAATGAGGTAAAGTAGAAGCATGTCATTTTCACCAACAAACGTTTGGTTCGAAGAGACCAAAGTTCACGTTTAAGGAATGCTCAAGCCTCGAGAAAGTTAAGAAAAGGCAATATTTCTCTGACGCTTTCATAAAAAGTTTGGCAGGTGTCAAAATGCTTCTCTCTAGATGAGGATGTGCCGTATTTAACACATTGATCTATGATATGAGTAATGTTCTCCTGCTTCATAGAGAGAAATATTATACCAAGAAATGCATTAATTAAGAATATGCGTATGCACAACGAGGAAGAGTGCAGCTCTAACCATCAGTGTCATAATTGAACTCTTATCATCGCGTAGTGCAAGAGTCTGTGTGCACCGGCATACATTTCGGGAGCTGCTCAAATCAGAAAAAGTCGTCCGCGATCGAAAACAAATGCAGTGGCCGATTTTTGTGCTATGGCAAACATATACATAGCAACAATTCCACCAGCAACCAAGCGAAGTTCCGGCGTCGATGCCAAGTGCAGGGCATCACTTTCTCGCCATACATCGTGAATGATACGCCCTTCTGCTTCAAAAAAAAAAGTTGAAAAAATTTGCTGCAGCCAAAGAAAGGAGGCTACAATCTTTCAAACGAATGTAGACTTTTCAGAACACCTGGTGCTGACTAGATATTGTCAATTCCTTATGAAGACCAGGATGATTCTAAGAAACTGGCATGTTGAAAACAAGAAAGTACAACGTGTACTGGCATTGTGTAGTGAAGGAACCTCCTGTTCCCTCAACAGGGCGTAACGTAAGATTGCAACTAGTCGTGTAGGGTTAGAAAGATATCAATTGGTGTGAAGTACGAAAAATAGACGACTGCCTCTGATGATGAGTTCCCTCTGGTGTATGCCAGCGGCGACGCGACTCTGTGCATATAAAGGACGACGCCGACCCGGTCACCACCTGCCATCGGATACTGTATTACAGTATCGAGCGCGCCTCTATTGGTGCCTCTATGTCGCTTGATATTGACCAGCTATTAGTTGTTAATGCACGCTTCAAGAAAATCATCGGAGAGATTCACTCAATCGCGATTAAACGTTCTTCTTTCTCATACTTCATTATTTTAGACTTTCCTCTCGCTAAGTTCAAAATGAGGTGCATCGAGAAAAAGGAAAGTTATTCTCTAGTCAGCTCGGCGCATTCAAAACCAGAAAGTTGGTATACATCGACAGTCTAATAGCAGCGTAGTGCGCTAATCGATCTTGTGCTTAAGAAGATTCTATGGATTAGTGCAGAAAGATGTAAACTGATTTCTAATGCAAATGCAGTGGTGAGGAGGACTAGCGACTGCCAGGACCGGTGCTTCACGTGATAATCCAGAAGCGTTGGGAGTATAAGGCGCGAGTGGGGCTATCATCGGCATGGTAGCGTAGGTACGATCGCAGGCATCGAAAGCATCGATCGACTGCTGAGGTAAGCAGCTTCTTCAGGGCGATCGACGCTGCCTCATCGGAAAGCCGGCTTGAGAATGATCGCCCGAATGATCACTCGGGCAAAGAGCGTTTGAGTTCTCGGGGCAACATGTAACTGAAAAAATAGGTTTTGCTTTAAATTCCTACATTGGCGTAGGATCTTAGGACAGAGTCCAAGGCGCGATCTTCTTTTTCTTGAACAAACCTAATATTGCTGCGTTCCTCTCTTTAAAACTAAGGTTGAATCATTCTGTTTATCTTGTTGTGGCTGGACAAGTATATTTAAAATTTATAAGAAAGTAATTATAAATATTCCCAAGAAAAAATTTGATCCTTCTTAGGAAGTTTTTTGCTTTATTCTTAAAGTCACTTGCTTTGAGAAGATGTATTGCCTGGTTTTAGAGGTGTTCAGCTTGCTTTATGAAAAGTATCCAACTTGACGTGGAAACGTGGACTACAGTTAGTTAACTGGTTTCTGTTAGTTCACACTCTCTCTATTTTCGTCAAAACGATTTCTTTGAAATTGATTTCTGTCTTACTGTGTGTCGTTATGTGTACATAAGTATATTTTATTCCAGGAAGAGTAACATCCAGCTTCATTAACAGCGGTTCCTAAGACGACAATCGGAATCTCTTCATGTACCTACTGTATTTGCAGTGTTGGCCGCCCACTGCACTTTATCAACCACATGCCCTCGTGTACCCAAACAAGGCCACATCTGCGGAAATTCTTCTGAAAATGTTTACTACTAATTGCCTGATTCTGGTCGTTGCTACTTTATTTTAATCTGTATATTTTTGTGTGGATTGTTGCTTTTGTTTTTTGTTCTTTGTTATTACATTATCTTATTATTACAGAGTTTTTTCTTGCAGAAAATAGCGAACACGAACGACCTTACAGGAAGTTACTGGGAAGAACTACCGAAGACTCAGAGCTAGACGTAATGTGGTTCAGTACGCTTCAGTGCGGGACAACTCGTTTTAGAACTGTAGTTCAGTTAGTAACTTGATACTTGAAGTAATCCAAATAGGCTGCTAGTTTTCGAGGAACCGATAGCCACCGCTTCCTCTAACTTCTTCCTTGCTGTGATTCCAAAAATATGTGATTATTTTTTCACAACCGATGAAAGACTCCTCCTCGAAACTTCCCCGAACAAGTTCCCCGGGCGATCATGGGTTACGAAAAGTTGTAGAAGTGAACACCCTGATTCTATGGCAGTCCAAACATTCCCACTTCTTTGAAACTTTTTGTCTAATAGATATACCGAAGTGCCCTGCCTAACAGATTCACTGCACATGATCAATATCCATTGAGGACGCTGCACACATTTTCTTTGCGCCTTGCGAAATGTTTCTTGCAATATTTATTGCGCTTCTTGCAAAGAGAGATTCACGAAGCAAAAGACTAACAGCTTTTCACGATGAAGCGATCCTGAAAGATTTGTTCCTTGAAAAGAGCAGATGTCATGCGCTGAAGAGTGGGTCTTATCCGCTAAGCGGCTCTCTCCTTTCTGATCCGTCATATCCTGATTGAAGGCGCAGTTTTTGCTATTAAACATAGAAGAGGATCAACTGCATCTTTCATCCACCACATATCATTTGACCCCGTTAGGGTTAGTGCACGGAAAAGGTTACTTTGCTGTTTCAGAGTTGTCCGTTAGGGTTTGCAACAAACGAGTAATTACAAATTCTTGATAATAATCTCGTCGGCACAATACGAGGTTGGGGGTTGGGGTGTGTACCATGGTAGGCTTGGATATTCTCGACGGACGCCTTTTTCGCCGCTTTACTATAGCTCCATTCCTACTGAAGGTTTTCTAAAATAAACAAGATGCTCGGATCAGCGCCGAACACCTGGTTTACTTTAGGAAGCATTCAGTAGAAATACAGTTATAGAAAAACGGCGAAAAGGACGTCTATCAAAAATATCCAAGGCTACTATGATACACACCCCAACCTTTACAAACTGATGGTCTAACTAGATTCAGCTTCGTGTTATAGTACTCTATAAATCGTTCCATGTGAAATAGCTTTTCCGTTTGTCGCCTTGTTGTGCTGTTAGGTTTTCCTACTAAGTCTAAGCCGGATAGTCCTCTACCTCTAACAACAGCGCCATAATTGTTATGAAAGAAGCAACATTTTGACAAGCAACTGCTTTCCTTTATTTTGTTGCCGGTTGATCGCTGGCATGGGTGGCTCTCATATGTACCTTAGAAGCGCGTTCTTTCTAACACTTCATTTTATATGAAAACTCTTCCCAGAAAAGCAGTCCCTAGCCGATCGAAAAATGACTCTCCTGGAGGCAACACAACCGCGTTCATCTCAAGAAAGGGATGTCTACGTTCTAGTAGTAGTACGTTCTAGTAGTACTAAGTTGAAGCCTTCGGTCGTATGCAAGAAAAGTGTATTAAACCTCAAACACATGGACTCTTCCTTTGCGAGTTTTATTCAAAGCGAAACCTAATGTGTGCGTGTACATGTACAAATATGTGCAACTATTGCACTGCATATTGTACGGTACTGCCGCAATGCTTACACCTGCCTCTAACGAAAGGTTTCTTCTGCATATCTTCTTCTGCTGCATGAAATTGGATCACGACAAATCCTTTGTGTGTCACTTTTTCACTTTTTGGACAAAACGAGACTAGACCAAAACCACTACGACGAACCGATGATGCTTTGGAAAAATTTGAACTCTCAGAAGTGAACGTTTCAAGTCGACTTTTATTTTCTTGTTTGTTCCTTATCCTCTTGCACGATTTAACTCATGTTTTTGGTAATTCAGCCATCGAAATTGCACTCCCTATTATACTTCGGTAACCAAAAACCACGTCGTGCTTCTTCCAAGCCAAGCGAAGCATACAACGAAGACGAGGTCAGATCAACCCCGCCACGGTGAACGCTTTGGTCAAATTTGAATTCTCTTTGTAATTGTTAGGAAGAGGCATCATAAAGCAGGGTTAGTTATATGTTCATTGCGTCTTCCAAGTCGTCCATCTTTGAAGTAATTTGGGTTAAGGTGTTCTGGTTAAGAACTACTTATCTCAACACGTTGACGAGGAGAGCGATTTTCGCGTGTCTGGCCCGATAAATTTACCAAACATACCGCTAATGCTGGTCTTAACAGTTACGGTCGGATACCTCCCTCCCCGTAACTCTATAATTTTATTTTTACTTTTTATTTATCATAGTTTTTATAGTCTGAGACGGGGAGGTAAATTCACGCATGGATCCAACAGTATTGTTAAAGCAATCGTCGTCTGTCAGTAGACCAGTAAGAGCGATTGAAACACACTGTGCAGTGTGCGTATAACTGACATTCCAGCACATGCACATTAATTGACTGGTCATGCCACTGTTCGCAGTGATAAGAAGGGAATGAGATGTTATTTATTACTCTTTCTTACCGGATTTTTTTTTTGCGAAATTCGAGCGCTTTTAATGCTTTCTTCCCTGTGGTCTGTTCTTCTACGGTCAAAATCCTACACATCATGACGAAATCATTATCGCCAATTGCATCAACCCTACAGACAAAGCGCACTATTCAACGATCCCCCTTTTACTAGAAATGTGATCCCTCAAAAGCGCTGCTGTAATCGTTCTCGTCTCACCAATGTAGTTTGCGTTACAAGCTACACTCGTTTTCGTCATTTAATTAACGAACTTAATTCTATTGTAGGCTGTCAACAAGTTGAGCCAGGTCGTGTAAGCGATCAGTGTCACGATATTTTTTGCAACTGGGCTCATCACACGCGTGATGAAGAGGTTGACAATGAGAGAGCATTGAGAAATCACGTCTATGATGTTGCCACTGCGCGCAATCCTCCATTATTGGAAAAGGAATTGGAATTAAACTAGCCCTTAACTTGCAGAATTGTTGGGAATGTAACCTTGTTCCAGAATCCTTATTTCCCATTTCTTATTCCTGCTTGTTATTTCCAGGATTCGGAACGTATGGACAACTCTAGAATGAAATTTAGGCAAATCTTCAAAATTCGACTACTGAGAACATGCTAAGATCGCCCGGTAAGCGTTGCGCTGTTTATTCAGAGCTCGATGTCAGAGCCGGCCTGCATAGTCAGAAGGACGTTCAAGGTGGTGGTTGTGCCCGCTGGCCTTTAATTGTATTCTTTTTTTGTCGTGTTTGCCTGATGCCGTTACACATTTTTGATAACAACGCCTCTGCACAGTTACTCCTTAAAAGCGGAAACTTGCAAAGATTTAAGACATGTCTGCACTTACTTCTGCAGTACCCAGTTTTGAAGTCTGTATCGTTATCAAGTAGGATCGTATTCTTAACTATCGTAAATTCCAGTGGAAAGGCTGTTCACTTTCTAACAAGAGACATTAAGAGAAACAGCATAACATTGACCATGAGATAATCTAATAGCCATCAGTGGTGTAAATAATAGAGCCCTTTATAATAGGGCATTTCACAGGATTCCTTACCAACATAAATCTTCTGCTAGTTTGAGCGGGGAGTCTCAATAGATCATCACAGTCGCTTCGCAGAAGGTTCAGTTCCTTGTGAATTTGGCAGGTCAAGAAGTCTGTTCAGATTTGCGATTCACCAACTGAGACTCGAAGTTTCAATTTCTCTCTCTAAATCTGGTCAGCAATCGACTAGCGAATTTTGTTCGGTCGATGATTAGCTTTCTTGTCAGAACTCTGTAGAATATGATGAAAACCGCGTCTTTTCTTTTATTCCTCATTGGGAAACATCTTTAAACAAATAATAATACAATCAAAAGACACAAACAATCAAACCGTAAAATCGTTTCGTTCCTTCCCTTAGACGATTGTAAGCAAAAAGAATGAATGAAAGACTAAGGGTCTCCCCGGAACTCTTCAGTAAGGAGGGAGATCCTTACAGAAAACGAAACATCGCACTCCGAGAGTGGTGGAGTTGACGAAATAAGAACACCACGTCATAATAACCAAAAATGAATAAAATAGAGAATAGTAGAAATACCAGGAGCAGCCACCGTCGTCAGACAAAGATACATACCTGAAATGGAGTTACAAAGATACATACCTGAAATGGAGTTCGAATAAGTGAACGAAAGCGCTGAAGAAGAAGGATTTCGAAAGAAAATCGTAAATTCTCATTTTTCGACAGTAACCCGCCTGGCGCCTCAAATTTGAAGGTTGTCTAGACAGAGCGCGTTAACTGCCAACAGGGGTGGAACAGCGAGTATGCCGATCAGGGGTGTGCGTAATTACGATTTACGATTTACGATTTTACGATTTACGGCGATTTCTGGCAACTTTTTTACGATTTACGATTTACGACATTTTGGGTCGTAAATCGTAAATTTTCGTAAATGTGATCTTTGATCAACAACCAACTGGCGACCAAATTTATGTGGAGTGGGTTATAAAGATATGCTTACTCTAATGGTCCCCTCTTATATGTAGCTCATTCCCACTTTTCTTTAGGGTTGATTTCTGATGATCCGATGTGTTGCTGTGGCTTTCTTTCCTTCCTTGCAGTACAAAAGGCAATATTCGGATACTCTAGCGCCAGGTTGGCTACGGACAACTTCACTTCTCGTCCTCAAACGGTCAACCTCAGGCAAAAATCGACATTTTCGATAGATCTGATCGATTTTGGTCGCACGACGAAACGCCTTTTTGTCAGAACTGAGGATTCCCACCGCTTCTAACGCTATGTTGAAGAGAAAATTTTTCCATGTGGGACCGCTACAGCAGTGTCTGCACTACTTGCTCCCTTTACTGCAACTCACCCCCCCCCCCCTCCCCATGTACTGGTACAGCACTCCTGGCACCCCTGACTGGACCTGGTTTCCCATTGCTGGTACTGATCGATGATTTGATCAATATCGAATGATAGTGATCGACACTTTTAAAACGAACTTCAGATTCGTGTTCAGTGGCCTCGATTACTCCCAGGGCTTAAGTTCCCATGACACGTAGAAGTCGTCTGTATATTTCTCGCTATTTTCGCGGTCCGTAATTCTCCCCCCCCCCCCCGATTTTATGACTAATTTATGAGTCATAGGTTAGCGGATTATTGTACAGTATGATATGATAAGCTCATGTATAGAAGGCAGGGGAGGCTGGGGTCCTCCGTTACTGGTCCAGAGCTAGCAAGGCGTATCGCATTCCTACTGGCGAAGGTTGTTCCATTCCAGCCCATGGAAAGCCATTGGAGGCGGTTTCTCAGAGAAAGAGAGGAAGCATTCTTTGATCCGCGCCCTGTTTGGTAATAACGTCTAGTCAATTTGCTTATAATATATTCATGTAAATCCCATCGAATAGAATTGACGCAAATCCATGATCGAACATCATTCGTGATTGCAAGCGGGGTCTAGAGGGTTGCTACACTTATGTTGGAAGGATAAACCACTAACGTTTCGTTATATGTCGCGAGGGAAGAGAGATCCCGACGAAGTCGGCGCCACGGCAGATGACGCCCTTGAGAGGATGAGGTGGCGACAGATCACAAGAACAGCGGACCCTGCGACTGCGCGGGTCTAAACGCTTAGGAGAGGAAGAAGTTTCTTTATATGTCGCGAGGACGGGGGGCATTGTGAGATGAGAACTCCCCATCGAATCAGACCGCATTGAATGGGTATGTCATCCAGAGAGGGCGTGTATATACAGTTGGAATCCTGATCGGCTGGCATGTGTTCGGTCTGTGTTCTGGTTATTATTGGCTGGCGCGCTATCACCTACCAATGCTGCTCACCTTCGCGACATGTACCAATGGCTCTATCGGTCTGCATTGTGCTTTATAGGGTTGAGCAAATTGATATAAAAGGTGCAGTAAAATCGAGCGCGTAGCATTTCTAGAAAAGGTCGAACTGGTTTTGACAGTCTTGATCTCCAATTTCGGTGATGTGATTGGGTTTATCGTATTCATCCTATCTAATCCACTTACGATGCTGCAGGCTCTCGGAGAGCAAACGTTCGTTACAGAGCCGGCGAAGGGTAGCCCGTGCAAGTGCTGGCAGTTATTAAATGGTAGAGCAGTATTATCCCTTTCACGACATTGTCCGACCATGTCGTCGGTCTCTTTTTTTTGCCGCGTGGGACAATGTCCGACGATGTCGTCGCACACCATCATAAAAATAGTTCGTGGAAAATTATTACACATTCTATAGTACAATTTTAATCAATTAGTCCACTAAAGCTACAGTCAAGATGGTCCATGGAAAACTTCATTTGTTACTGTTTTTTCATACGTAACAAATCAGTAATGCAAATAAAATAATAGAAATAATCAGCGCGCTGAATAAATGCGCGCTATCCCACGCAGCAAACAACTGAAGATCGTGCGTGTCGTGAAGGCGTTATGAAGTATTCGAAATGCTACAAGTGCAGGAGTAGGAAACCGGCGCATTAGTCAATGGTGAAACGTTTTTTTTTAAATTTTTAGTTTTGAAAGCGATTTTTGCGCTGTTGTTTCCGCTAAATCCTAGATTTATATTTAAACTAAAGCATTGGTAGTAAGTTAGGAATTTAATGAATATTCAACCGATGCAAGCTTTTTGTTAGAATGCCATGCATAGGCCTGAGTAAAGTTTTTGAATTTACAGTTTTTTTGGACTTTCCTGAAAGGTGTAAAGTTTGGTTTGGACGATGTTTTACTATCAAGAACCCGTGACAAGAGAAACAGTGTGGAAAGAAAATTGTTCAGATTAAGCTGAAAACTGAAGCTAATACGACAGTTAAATAAATATTGAATCACATCTGACTAACGTTGGCAGAAAAAGTCTCTGAAAATTTAGTTGTACTGCACTACAGTTCAGGTGACTCTTACGATTTACGGTTTACGATTTACGACGGTTTTTTCGTAATTACGATTTACGATTTACGAAATTTCAAATTTCATTTACGCACACCCCTGATGCCGATCAATTAAAGGCACTGAAGATGGATAACAAACAGCTACAAAACCTGCAGAACCACTTAAACAAAAAGAAAATGTTAGATAGAACACAGCTATCATGTCAACAAATGAAAAGGCACCGATTATTACTAAGACTAAACTTCATTATCAGGAAATTTTCAGTAAATCGTACGATGGTGAATTTGTTTGTATATAGTATAGGTATGTATCATTATATGAAAGTAGTGTTAACAGGGCGCGTGCAGCACAGTCGGAGGAGGCGCGACTGTCGCATGCACCCGATACCAGGTTCGTGGTTCGTATTTCCCGCCCAGGCCAACCAAGCCTTCCATCCCTCCGGGGTCGGTGAATTGGTACCAGACTTGTCTGAGAAGGATAAAGCGCTGACTTGTTCATCGGCTGGCCACCGCATGTCATTGTATGGCCGAATATTCGTATTGTATTCGTGTCGCCTCCACGACATCCCGTAGAAGTAGAATGCGCTGCTGGCGCATCCAAGAAGGGATTGAGTAACGCCGTCCTTTATCCTCTACCCTTTAGTGTTAACAGCCTTGTAAGGCTATATTGCCGGTCTCACCTAAGGTAAATAAAGCTGTTTCATAAATCCTGTTCACAACGAACCTTCAGAGCAGTTCTTTTAAATGTCTACGCCAGTCGGTTATTAATTCCGTACGTGAAAAGTATGAACTTATTCTTAACAACATTAAATATAGAACAATTTATGATGTTTTCATTAAAATCATTCCTAGCTAAAGAATGTTTAAGCTGAATAATACGCGTTAGAAAATCTGAAAAATATGTACAAGCCGTAGGGATTCTAAAAAAGAGAGGTTCCCAACTCAAGGTGAGCTTTTGCGATGCTATTTTGGCAGGATGTAGGGCCTTGTGAGAGGAGTCCAGAACCGCCAGTTAGTTTCTGCTGAACGTTTTTTTGAAGACCTGAAAAGGAGGTCTGAATGCGTGCGCGCAACTATCATCAACCCCTACGACACTCCACCAGTTGTGCTTCGGCGGCGCGGTTGGTAGGAGGAACGCCTCATAGGAGCACACCGGAGAGTTTCAAGTTCGACTGTTGAACTTTTTTGCACATATTAGTTTGTTGTTATTACGCTTTCTCATGCTCACACTAGTCAATTTTATACCATCAGCACTTACAACAAACCAAGCCTGCCTATTTGCGCCTTCAATAATACTAGTTTTTTTAACAATGCCTATCTGCACCATATCATTGAAAATAAAAAGTTTTATTGCTCTTCCCTTTTAGTCAGCAGCTATGGTACAAAACTGTGAAACAAGTAAAACACAAGCGCGTGTCACACCAGCAGTATATTACAAAAGCCAGCGAGGAACAATCTTCTCCCTGGCAAGGGATGTCCACTTCTTCTTCGTTGAATGCGTAATCCGTGGGTGTGGCGAAAGGTCTTGGATGACCGATATCTTGATGTCTGTATAGCGTCCAGGATACGTCCTTTTATGGCATCCGCAACCGCAATCTCTCACCTTGTCAGTCTTTAAAATCTGAAATCCACTGTGAAGGTGGAAAGTAGTGGCCGACATCACGTTCAGGTGAGAACGACATTTTTTAGCACACTTATGTACCGATATGCCGGGTCCATAATATTCAACCGTAAGGTATGCGTATTTGTGTGCGGTTAAGAATTACTGGCGATATGGTATGATATGGCGGTGGTGCAGATACGCTTTGTTGAAAAACTAGCATTTATGAAGGCGCAATTAAGCAGTCTGGGGTTTGTTGTAAGTATTGATGGTCTAAAACGTCTAAACTCCTGTGAGCATGAGAAAGCGTAATAACAACAAACTAATATGCGCAAAAAAGTTCGACAGTACGCGACTCGCGTACTGTCAAACTTTTTTGGTGTCCTCCTATGAAGCGTCCCTCCTACCAACGGCGCCGCTGAGGTGTCTTAGGGATTGATGATAGTTGTGCGCACGCTTTCAGACTTTTTCAGGTCTTCAAAAAAGCGTTCAGCAAAAACTAACTATGGTTCTGGATTTCGCTCCAGAGTTGGGAACCTTTCCTTGTAAGCGTTTCTGTGTATATAGTAGCTTTTTTGATAGTTAAAGATAAGAGTAAAGTTTAAACCGGCTTGTAGATTGATGTGATTAAACATTATGTTCTGCTGTTTATAATACATGAGCTGCGTAGGTCTTGAAATCACGTAGGCAGACGTAGGAAAGTTTGGATTTCAAAGCCCCAAAAAGACCACAGATGCAGAAGGTGGTTCCACCAAAAGACTACATTGTCTGGTGGAACACATATAACCTCCTATCACTTCCTGCTTAGTCCACCTCATTTAAAACCTGACCCTCCGGTTTTTCGCTATCACGGCTTCTAGATCCGGTTATTGAGTTGAAGTTTCATTCTATTTTCGTTTAGACGATTATTGCTCTCACCAGTGTAGAGACCTGCCACACTGCAGACGTTCTTATTAACGGCTCTCAACCTATGTGCTTTGAGTAAGAATATGAAACTTACATTACAATTCTCGAAAAAGAGCTTTGGTTTATGAACGTTGTTCTGGTTCTCAGTTAGACTGTAGGCAGAATAGGCCCTTTTGTGCAGAACGCCGTACTCCCACATACGGCATGCAAATACTCTTACGGCGGGGCTTTTACAACGTATTTGGAAGTGAGATACGACTGCATCAGGACCGTATACATAGAATAGTGGTGAGGCCGGAGTTCCGAGCTAAAGCTTGTTTCCTAAGTTGTTTGATCCCACTGGGTATTATTTTCATTAAACAAATTCAATCCGAGATAGCGCGGTAGGCTTATGCTAGCTCGTCTGCATTTGTGACGTTAGGCAAGAGTGAAGGGAAGGCATACGATAATTTCTATTTCCATTCCATAATTTTTCTCAAAATAAACTATCTTGGTTTAGAAAGAAGGCAGCAATACTTCAATAGAACTTTACGAAGAACTGAAACATGACTGTGTTTGGACAAACAATTAGAATGGTATGTTCAAAATGTAGATCTCTGAGACCATACAAATTCCGCGATCTGTATGAAGCCGTTTTGACATTATCGATGTTACAATTAGTCTCAAGGTCTGCGAATTTTTAAGAGAACGGAGAGTCGCACAGCTCTCATAACGATGTTTTGTTGCCATCAAAACTCTATTGCCAGGCGGGACTCCAACCCGCACCTCCTGTTGACCAGGCGGGAGTGCTCTACGCCACTACACCACCGGTGCTAATCGATTTTTTTCCACTACCAGATCTTGTAGGACTTATCAGCATAGGGGAAAAATATATAGGAAAAATCACATCCTCTATACGATAGAAAAATCACAGGGCAGTGGCGCCATAGAATTTGGCCCTCAGATCCTTAACGGGATCAAAATCCAGAATCTTCTCACAAGAGCAGTTTGAATGGGAAAACCATAATTTTTTATAGGCGAGAATTCAGCTCAATTTCACAAAGAGTACACGCTTCCTGTTTGCTTTCCTCAAAATTAAAATCTCCGTTGTTGCCACATTGGTGACAATACCAACAAAACTAAACGGGCACCAAGAGAAGGCCTTACTGAGTTTTTTCTTAGCAAAACGAAGGAATGCAGTGAGTCACCGTTAAGCTTCAGATCTAGTGAACATTGTAGGGTATTTACTGGAAGCGGTCCGCGCACTTGACGAAGTTCGCCGCGAATTTGTGACTGCTGCCGCACAAGCGGCAAGTCACCGCTCATACAACGCTCTTAAGTTGGATGTCTGTAAATGCTTACCTATAACAAACCTTATAATGATGTTAAGCAGCACATAATTGTCTACGAGTCGGTCACGAGGAGTCAAGTTTGACGCGATTCATAATCGAAGCCTTCAACATCGAGAATTGTTGTCTACATTATCCTCCAATTGCTCTCAAAACAATGAGTTTTTGGGTTGATGGAAACGGAGAACAGCAGAGTGGATAAAACGGAACGAACTTTATTCAGGTAGAAGAACAGCAGATGTAGTCTTCGTGGTAGCATGTGCTATACAGGTTGCGTTTGCCACAGCGGTCACTGAAGTTTTGGCTTTACTTTTGCTTTATCAGCCTGTACTAATGAGCTAAACGTTTTCTCAACTTTTATGAGTTAACAAAAAGTGGTCAAGAAATTTGGAATCCAGTACAGTGGCTTTAAAGCATTGGCCTACAATCCTAAAAGTCTGCTTAGAAAACTTCGAGGTCACTTTATTGTCTTTCCTAGTACACAGTGCTGATCTTGATGATGTGGTCATTGATGTCTCTCCCATCAATTTGAAGGACCAACTGGTGCGGAACCGTATGTACGACAGGATTTGCCCCGCGCCGTCTTGTGTAGTCTGCCCTAATGAGAAGTAGAGTTATTGTATGACATCTGGCGTGGCCTCTTTGATGCAATGTAATGAATGTGGGCATCATTACATAGGGAAACGGAGAGACCTTTATGTATCTGGATCAAGTAGCATTTGGATGGCCTTTGATTCCTCGAAGAGGATTCGGTGCCACGCAGGCGCGATGCTGCAGGTGTCTGTGTCGATTTTTACGCGAGCGAGTGTTTTTCAGCTCGAGAACTCTGGCAGCGCTTTGGATCGCGACTAAAAGTCTCCAGGTTAACCAGAAAGAAGAGTATTTAGCACCAACCTAAGATCTGACACCCTTCGTCGAGCTTTGTTTGTTCTGATCTACGTGTTCAACATAAGTTAAGTAGAGTGGTCGCTGGGTTAAGCTCATTCACCTATGTCCATTTCCATCTGTGAGTGGTCCTCTTTGACAACCACCTGTACGGTTAGTCGCTCATTTACTACTTTGGTGTGAGCTCTTTCCTCTACTTGCCTTAGGAACATTACTCTGCATGCATGACGTGGTGTTTGGGAAGGTAGTATCGTAATATCTCGAAATTTCCCGGCTCTGAAGAAGGATGAAGTCGACGAAACGCAAACAAGCCGAAATAAGCCGTTTAACAGTCTTGGTCAACAGCTCGTTTACAGCTAGGCCTACCAAGATCTAGAATGCATGACGGATCTCAAGCTGACTAGCGATGTCTTTTATCCCTTACTCGTATCCTTCATGTTATTAAATGTAATCACACTACCATTCGCATAGGTATAATATATTGTTTCTGTCATTCGTTGGATCAAGGACGCAAGTTTGGTATACCGATATTGTGGCTCAATTTGATTGCAGAGTACCAGTCAATAATGTGAAGTTGTTTGGCAGACTACTATATCCTCAACTTGTTTAGTTTATATGATGTCCATTGTTACTTTACGGCGCGCTGGCTGCGAAGATGTCCCTTGCTTCTTGTGACCTATTTATTTCGCAAAAATTCAGCATTTGTCCGTTTAAATATGGCGCGTTGTAGCGTAGTGGAGGAGGCGTCGACGTCTTCGTTCACCCAATTCTAGGTTCCTGGTTTGAGTTGGACTAAAATTTCTTTGCCGAATTTTGGTGCACACTAATTATAACGTGGCTTAATAGCAGCAGTGCAAACACTTTGCAAAATAATGCACAGCAAGATCCAAAAGGTACAACGGATGGTGAAAAGGGTAATAACTTTCCAGCATGTTTTTTTTTCTGAAAGACCTTCTGTCAGGGAAGCCATATTTGGGCAGTTATAGTACTTATTAGTTGAAAACGGAGAAAAAGAATGAGCTCGTGTTCGCACTCTTACGTCAACGGAGTTCAAGGCCTCTTACGTATTTATGGACTAAGAAAATGCGTTCCTGAATAACGCCGTTTGTTGACCGCCCTGCGAAATGTAGACTCATTCTGCCGACTCTTCAATGGACTTTTACCACGCAAGAAGTAGTTGTGTTCAAGTAAAAAAAGAATATAAATGTTACAAGTATTATATTCTGGTTGCTCGCCACGGCTGCTACATATATAATAGTAAACATTCTGTCAGCTTGAAAACCTCTTGCTACCAATGGCGAAGAAAGGGAATTGCTTATTGTCACTGCGAAACTTAAGTGTTAATTAACAGAAACGAGAAAAATGACCCGATACGACGACACCTATGGAGCAAACATGAGGAACACAGCATTTAGACACCTAACACAGGTCGCTTCTCTTCTTCCTCCGCGCAGCCGCGTGTGGTCGCGCCACACCATAGAACAGAGCCGTAGACTTTTGCTATCTGCCGCCCTCCTAGCTTAGAGATCGCGCGTCGGCGTCCACGTTGACATTCGATCGATCTCTTACCATCACTTGTGCGCCCGCGATTGCTTTCTCGGCAAGTGGATCGTGGGGCAGTGGAAAATGGGACGCTTCATGCGGGAGGTCTGGGTTCGGTTCTCCTGCAGCTCCTGGACGTAACTCCAGCGTAACGTTATGCGCTAGCCGCATGCTACGTCGCGGCGCTGAAACGCGGACGTGCACTCGGTGACGCTCGGTGGCCGCGGAGCACGAAATGTTGCTAGTGTTAAGCAGTCAATGGAACTGTGACAAGTGTGTTGGAGAAAGGTGACGGTCAAGTGTGGAACAATGGTAGAATTAAGGCAAAAGCTATGGATTAGTGCGCCCTTGACCAATCTTTGAATCCTAGCAAAAGTCTCACGTCTCAGCAATCCCTGAAAACTTCACACGCTTGATAGCAAGGAAAACTGTTCAAAGGAAATTTGTGAAATATTTGGGAACTTACGAGCACTTGCTTCCGAAACTTCTACTTAATAATCTCGGCCCAGTTCTGGTCTCGAACTTTCCTCACCAGGTCCTTGGCCGTTTTCCTTGACTCATTTGAAATAGATTGACTCATTCCATCCGCAATTTGTTAACAAACGTCTCCAATTTAAGAAGGTATTTTCAGGAAGATCGTGAACTTACAATTATTAGGCGATACTCTTCAGTTTACGCGCGATAGACATGTATGGAGACATGACATCGAACTTCGCTAGGATTTTATGCCATCTAATCTACTACCGGTTAACAATACACTAGTACGAGCGAGGTAAGCATAGAATTGGGCATAGAATTCGCTTACAGGAGACACCAGACATGTTTCACACAACTACTTTCCTCCCTCTACGCGAAGAACGCGGTCGACAGTTGCCGACACATACTTTCGCGCTCTAGCGCGAGTCATCAGCCGTCCCTGTCGGAAACGTTACTTGCCGTTCCTGACGGAAGCAGTCGGATCGCGACAACGCGTCCAATTTGGTCGCGCACCGCGCGCAACGCAAGGGAGGGTTCGCGCGGCGTTGGAGTTATGTCTACCCTCCCTCCGTCCTCCTGCGTTGTGGCATACTTGCATTTCAGCTGACTACTTGGGATTTCAGTGGCTTTCACGCGCACGCGATATTGAGGCATCTTTTTGCGCATTTTTCCAGCCGTATGCCCTTCGCCGCTTGAAGAGCGCAGAACGATGCATGAGAACGATACTCGCGTCTAAAGCGACATGGTAGTGACGAGTTTTCCGGGGCGGGTTGGAGGAGTTTTCGCACAGTATGCAGGCGATCGTCGCGGGACCGACTGGCGGCTGCCACGCGGTCGCAGCCAACAGGGGCCTCGTCGGGCTGAACTGTTCCTTGACTCGATCAAGGGTGGGTACACAGTACAAGGTTTACACACATATAAGACCTCCCATCTCGGGAGGTAACACCAAGTGTACCTGTGGTCCTTAGGCTCCACCAAGAGAAGGATAATAGTTTTAAGTGCGGATTAAAAGCGGTAGGACACTGCTAAAACCATTTTCCGACGTTCTTAAGTTCCTTTGTTTATGTTCCTTTGTTGTTTTTGGACTTGCAGACGGAAACGAAAAAACCTCCATCAATAAACGATTATAGCATGTTTTATTCCAATCCGAAGAAGATTTTACTGCAGCGCTCCTAGCAGCCACAACGTTGTGGGTGATGCCAGAGAAGAAGGAAAGCGTTAGCCAAAGAAAGTTTCAAACGTTGCTTCGGAGCGCAAAAGACCAAATGCACTGTTATTTAGATAAGCTATTTGTTTTCAGATGCTCTTGTAAGCTTGGGACCAAGTTGTGGGGCAGCCTCAGGCAATCGAGATTTCTGCTTTAAAATAAAGAACTATTGGTATCTGGTAGTTAGGGGAAGGGTCACCATAGCATACCGTGGGGGAGTGACGCTATGGTAGTTATGGGAGGGGTCACCATAGCATACGGTGGGGTGCGGGAGTGGAGTAGCTACATACAGCCAATGTAAATGCAGTCTTATCTCTTATTTTCGATTACAGGTCCGTATTTTGTCTGCTTCCGTATTGGGCGAGGGAAGGAGCTCCAGGATTTAGGCAATTTTAACACGGGTGCGTCACTCCAGCCACATCCTGGAGTCCCTTCCCCTGCTTAATTCAAGAGCATAGAGCATAGCTATAGCATTGTTTGTTTGTTTTCCTCATTATAGGTTTGTCATCATTTCTTTTTGTTCGTGTTAGTTACACTTTTTGAAAGGTGACCCCCCCCACCCACAACTACTATAACGGCATAGTTCGTTATAGCAGACTAAGAAAATCGTTCAACATCTACTGCAGAACTCCGTTTAAATTGAATTTCCACCATCAACAAACAATGTGGACAGGTGTATGGATCAGTTCTTCAAAACAAATATAACATGTGAGCCATAGTCAATTCTCTAGTGGAAGCGAAAACAGAAGCTCATGCCCATCCCAACAGTGCAAACGTTTGCAAACATTTTTAGGGAATTGAGGGTTTTCTATTCCTTCCAGCTCCATGATTGTAGTTACTGCTCATCCCTAGCATTCGTCTCCTTTTCAATTCAACTTCCATAGATTCCTGCTGAGTACAGAAGCTTACGCTCGCTCGTTGGTTTCTTGATGATTGATTGGAGTACTTGGATCCAGCAACGATCGTCTGCATACTGTGCGAAAACTCGTCCAACCCGCCCCGGAAAACTCGTCACTACCATGTCGCTTTAGACGCTAGTGAGAACGATCGCGCGGATGTCAATTAGTTAGCCCAAATATTGCGGCAGGTGCGCGCGTGCGATCAGCAATCTCGACTTGACGGAGGAAGGATAACCGCGATCCCAAACACAAAGCAAAGCTGCACATCAGGAAAGAAAGTGGTATTTTCGTATAAGCTCAGATCATCTGACTGAGTGGGAGGGGAAACATTTAGAAGGTAGACATCACTAATTTTCCCTCGCAACTTTAAGTTACCATGACAACTCATTCGCCACATTTTCTACCGTATGTCTGTTAGCGCGTAGGAGTAATTTCGCAAATAGATAGCATTAAGGCCTATAGGGTAGCTTGAGCGTACCATGTTATCCTGGCTCGAATTTGTTTAATGGAAATAGCGCGATGGTTCAAACACACTTAGGGGCAAGCTTTATCTCCGCCCACAGCAGCACTCTTGGTGCGGTTCTGATGCGGTCCTAGCCCGCTTCCAAATACGATTTACAAATCCCTGCAAGAGGAGGTTTTGGATACCGTATTTGGGAGCACGGCGTTCTGCATAAAAGGGCCCATTCTGTCTAAAGCCTAGCTGAGAACAATGCGATGCGGTTAATCCCAAATTCTTCCTTGAGAATTACAATGTAAGTCCCATATTTTTATACGAAGCATAAAAGTGTGTCACCAGTAGTAGGAAGCTCTTCGAAAACAACCTACTGGCTGTTACATATATCAAATAATGAATGCTTGTTTAATCCGTCTGTAGCGGCGATCTTTCTCCAACAGCGCTTGACTTCATTACGATCGTTGATGGTTTTTGCATGCACGGAAAGCTGGGAGGCCCCTGAAGATTTCTGAAGGAAGTCACAGGAATTAAGGTCTGGCGAGTACGAGAGTGTGCTAACAATGTATAATAATATCCAGACTGTGCAGCTCGTGTGTGTAAACAAATTCAAGACAGGATAACACGAAACGCTCAGGCTAGCTCGTCTGCCCCTATAGGCCTGAATGCAGTGCTATCTACTTGCGAAATTACTCTTACGCGCTAACAGACATACGGTAGAAAATGTGGCGAATGAGTTGTCATGGTAACTCAAAGTTGCTAGGGAAGATTAGTGATGTCTACATTCTAAATGTTTCTCCTCCCACTATGATCTGAGCTTATACGGAAATATCACTCTCTTTCCTGATGTGTGCATCCATACAGCACTGCTTTGTGTTTGGGATCGCGGTTATCCTTCCTCCGTCAAATCGCGATTGCTCATCGCACGCGCGCACCTGTCGCAGTATTTGGGCTAACGAATTGACATTCGCGCGATCGTTCTCATGCATCGTTCTGCGCTCTTCAAGCTGCGAAGCGCATACGGCTGGAAAAATGCGCAAGAATATGCCTCAATATCGCGTGCACGTGAAAGCCACTCAAATCCCAAGTAGTCAGCTGAAATGCAAGTATGCCACAACGCAGGAGGACGGAGGGAGGGCAGACATAACTCCAACGCCGCGCGAACCCTCCCTTGCGTTGCGCGCGGTGCGCGACCAAATTGGACACGTCGCGATGCGACTGTTTCCGTCAGGAACAGCATGTAACATTTCCGACCGGGACGGCTGCTGACTCGCGCTAGAGCGCGAAAGTGTGTGTCGGCAACTGTCGACCGCATTCTTCGCGTAGAAGGAGGAAAGTAGTTGTGTGAAACATGTCTGACGTCTCCTGTAAGTGAATTCTATGCCCAATTCTATGCTTGCCTACTCGTACTAGTGTATTGATAACCGGTAGCAGATTAGACGGAATAGAATCCTAGCGAAGTTAGATGTCATGTATCCATACATGTATATCGCGCGTAAACTTAAGAGTATCGCCTAATACTTGTAAGTTCACGATCTTCCTGAAAATACCTTCTTAAATTGGAAACGTTTGTTAACAAAGGGCGGATGAAATGAGACTCAATATATTTCAAATAAGTCAAGGAAAGCGGCCAAGGACCTGGTGAGGGAAATTCGAGACCAGAACTGGGCCGGGATTATTACGTAGAAGTTTGGGAAGCAACTTCTCATAAGTTTCCGAAATTTTTCACAAATTCCCTTTGAACCTTGTTCTTGTTATCAACCGTTTGAGGTTTTCAGGGATTGCTGAGACGTTAGACTTTTGCTAGGATTCAAAGACAGCTCTAGGGCGCACTAATCCAAAGCTTTTGCCTCAAATCTACCATTGTTCCACACTTGACCGTCACCTTTCTCCAACACACTTGTCATAGTTTCATTGACTGCTTAACACTAGCGAAGTTTCATGCTCCGCGGCCAACTGAGCGTCACCGAGTGCACGTCCGCGTTTCAGTTCCCTAGCGCGTAACGTTACGCTGGAGTTACGTCCAGGAGCTGCCGAACCTCGACCTCCCTCGCATGAAGCGTCCCATTTTCCACTGTCCCACGAGAAAGCCATCGCGGGCGCACAAGTGATGGAAAGAAATCGATCGAATATCAACGTGGACGCCGACGTGCGATCTCTAAGCCAGAAGGGCGCAGGTAGCAAAAGTCTACGGCTCCGTTCTATGGCGTGACGCGACCACACGCGGCTGCGCGGAGGAAGAAGAGAAGCGACCTGTGTTAGGTGTCTAAATGCTGTGTTCCTCATGTTTGCTCCATAGGTGTCGTCGTATCGGGTCATTTTTCTCGTTTCTGTTAATTAACACTTAAGTTTCGCAGTGACAATAAGCAATTCCCTTTCTTCGCCATTGGTAGCAAGAGGTTTTCAAGGTGACAGAATGTTTGCTATTAGATATGTAGCAGCCGTGGCGAGCTCCCAGAATATAATACTTGTAATATTTATATTCTTTTTTTACTTGAACACAACTACTCATTGCGTGGTAAAAGTCCATTGAAGAGTCGGCAGAATGTAGTCTACATTTCGTAGGGCGGTCAACATGCATGCAACGACGACTACGTCAAACGGGGTTATTTAGGAACGCATTTTCTTAGTCCACAAATACGTAAGAGGCCTTAAACTTCGTTGACGTTGTCGTTGACTTCGTGAGTGCGAACACGAGCTCATTCTTTTTTTACCGTTTTCAACTAATAAATACTGTAACTGCCGAAATATGGCTTTGCTGACAGAAGGTCTTTCAGAAAAAACATGCTGGAAAGTTATTACCCTTTTCACCATCCGTTGAACCTTCTTGCTGTGCATTATTTTGCAGTTTTTGCAGTGCTGCTATTGAGCCTCGTTATAGGTACTGAGCGCCAGAATTTTGCTGCGTAATTTTAGTCTCTATTTCCACAAATGTCGCAAATGCTAGCTTTTGGTTTTTGAGTAATCTCTTGCACATCTTTACCTACTTTAGCGTTAATTGACATTTCTACCGTTTAGTTGTTACGGATTTGGCCACGCGCAGACCAAGGAAACCGTCACTTATCTTTGTCCACTGGACTTTGGACTAGAAGAACGACCGCTTATAAAAGCTATGTATTCCAAAGTCTGTGCGCACATATACAAAACGACTAAATCACTTCGTCACTTTAATCGTGCGTACTACCGAAAGAAAAAAATAGAACATCATAGAATGCAAATGCTTGCTCTTGACAAGGAATATGGATAAAGGACACAGCATAAAAACGCCGTTATTCAGTCCTTGATGAATGCGTTACACATTGTCTTCTACAGAGCATTGAGGCAATTTGAGTACGTACATGGCAATGACCTTCAGTAGATAACCGTTGGGCAGGTCAGTGTTTTTATCCTTTTCAGACGATTTCGGTACCAATTAGCCGACCGTGGAAGACGGAAGACTTGCATGGCCTAGGGGGCATCAGAATCAAAGCCTGGAATTGTATGTAGGCGACATCCAGCGGCTACTCGAACTGCGCTACCACGCGCTTGATAAGTTTTTCCCGTCTAACAAGGGACAACAGCAAAATATTATGAATCTACAAAACCAGATCATTCGTTCTTCTTATGAGATAGAGCTTATTTCTTGTTTGCTCATTATTTAAGGCTGAATAGTAAGCACTATTGTGCCAATCGAAACTCTTTCCCACACGTTGTAGCTTGCAGACAGGATGCTAGCCTGACGCATCACGAGAAGCTGTTTGATTACCAGCATTTCCTTCATGAAACCGTATGAACGCACAGATGATTCGCGTTCACGACACTATTAAAAAAACAAAATGATCCCAATTCATGGTTGTTTTTTCCTCCTTTTTTACAAACAGGGAGACAGTGCATATAGAGCAGTTGTTGGAGAGCAGATTACCGTACAACGGAGATTGAACAACGCGTTATTTAGAAATGACTTTTACCCCACTCAATTTAGGCGGTTTAACAACTTATGGATTCTGCTAACAAGGCCTTGCTATGATTTCAACATCTCAGAAGTATGCAACAGTACGAACATATAAAACCACTTGTTGCAATAGGGCCTACTTTCATTTAATTCAGCCACTATAGAGGGCATTGTTGAGCAGATTTTTCGCTTAACCGAGTATTGCTAAAAAGGATTCTTGTACGGTTGTGGCAAAACACAGAAAGGTGATAGCTGGCTTGCTCTATTTACTTTATCTACTTTTGCAAGTACAGCATGTTTCAGACCTACAAAGGTTCTAAAAATTTTCATCTTTTCATACAGTTTTAGGCCTGTGTTATGCTCTCGCGGGAGTATAATATTGTACTATTAAACCTGGAGACCGACGAGTACAGAAACCAATCCAAGTTAATCCATAGCTTTCTGTTTTTGAGAGAAGAGGACCAAGTCTATCCTAACAGTTTAACTCCTTCACGACACTGTGTCGTCGGACACTTGCCTCATGGGACGACATCCGACGATGTCGTCGGACGCCACATAAAAAATAATTCATGATAAGTTATCAAACATTTAATAGTACAATTTTAATCACTGAGTCCACTAATATTTATGATTAAATGGTACATGGGAACCTTCATTTGTTACTGTTACTTCAGATCTAACAAATAATGCAAAAAATAATACAAATAAAGATGAGCGATACGTCGTCCGAATACGATCGGCTGGTGCCTGTTAGACGCTCTCGAAATACGCACACTCTCAACGTGACGTCGGCGTTAGGTCTTCTGAGTTCGGAACCTCGGAAACGCGCGTAGTTGTTGTGTCAAATATCAAGAACCTTCGCTTTTCCAGCGGACCCTGTACACCTGCTGGATGAAAAATTTTACTCGCAGAGAATAGACGTTGATCACTAACCAAACATCATCGACGGGAAAGTTCTTTTATATGGAGGTATATCGACGGGAAAGCTCTTTTATATAGAGGTATTGCATAGGAATTAATGTTATATCCAGATGACCTTTGAATTGGACTTTAAGATAAATTGGGGATTGATGATTACTAGGAGTCCCAACTTTTTACAATTCGCCCTGCCTTTTTAATAGGTTCGGTTTGTTCTTTTGTAATCTTTCATTCCATAATCTTTCATTCTGCTTTTTCATTTAGGTCATTTTACCCCTTACACTTGTGAATCTTCCTGTACTTATACTACTTATCTGTTTTCCTACTTGTTAGCTATTATCTCGTTGTTAACTGTTCTTGTTTCCCTAAGAAAATCTTTTCCGGTTTAAAGAAGAAAGCTTAAGAAGCCTGGATTAAATCATTGTTTTCACAGTTTTGCAATTGTTTAAAGAATGTAATAAATCTCTTAATGGTTTATTTTTTATTTTTTCGTGTTTATATTTGATTTTTTAAAACTTTTTTGTGTTTATATTCATTTTATTCAAACAATAAATTATTTATCCCAGTGTGCCGTTAATCCAGTGTTGCATCCATTCACAATCTCGAGTTTTTTTTTACGGAACTTCTCTTTTATGGAACTAGCGATGATGGCACTAGAGCTAAACGCTGCAAAAGCTTTCCTTAGAAAGCGAGTTATTATTTAAAATAAATATTTACAGTTTTCTAGGACATCCAGGATTTGGGGATTTACTAAGATTTACCGTGGATTGGAGCACAGGGCGTTGGGAGTGCATATTTTATTCTCGAAAAATGGGTGAACAACAGTTTCCGAGCGGAAGTGGTGTGTTACTAAATAAGTAGCAAACGTGGAAAAAATCGGCAGTTGAGATGGCGAGATTAAGTTGCAAATGGAACCACTTTGGGCAAATTTTGTATCAAACTGATCGTCGGGGTAGGGCAAGCTCACGTTTAGCACAACTACGCTTATAACGGGGCATAATTAATCAAGACTCGCGATGGTAGTATTTCAGGATAGGGCAATGGAAGGCCTACTTAATTTCGGCACCGGCTTTCAGGCCTGCCGCCTACCTTTGGGCGGCCGCTGCACCCCAAGATAGGGTGATGCAAGAAGTTTTAGAAAGAAATTTATGAGCAAAAATTGAAAAACGGTATGATGATGCAGCTCAAAAAGTCGTTTTTGTGTCACAAACGCTTGTTGGTTGAATGTTTATCGGCGATACTATGCGTGCTGCTGCTGCTCTCTGAAACTAATTCACGTAAGTGTTTTGCCTTATTGCTTGTGATAAAAGCTTAGAAGGATTTCTGCTTCTGCTTCTCTGGTGTAGATATCTCAGAAGACATAATTTTCTACAGAATCTGTAGTGAATCGGATTGTCCTTTGCTAAGAGGAGTGAAATCCATTTGTTGACAAGGGCGCTCAATCCTCAGGATACTGTAATCTGCCATCCAACTACTACCGGTTTTTACTACTCACGACTAACAAAAGGATGGAAAAAACCAGCATTAAATTTGTATTGCTTTGGTTATCTAAATCTTCCAAGAACCCAAAAAAAGTTATGCGTGCCTCCATGCTGATTACTGCTCTAGTGAAAAAGTGGTGAATACACTAGGCAGTAAGCCACACTCAATTGCAGAAGATATCAACACATGGAATTTTTTGTAGTGGCACATCAATCCATAATTACACTAGGAGCCTGTGTAGCACAAATGACTCTGGGAGGCGACTTTCCGTCGAAGACAAGGAACTCTATTACGCCTTCCCTGAGTGAGTGTTCTTATCGTGTATGCTTTAGTAGATCGTCTGGATGCATGCATTAGGTACGAAGAAATATTTGTTGCTTAAGATGGATCTATAACTTGAAACCAATAAAAGAATTTTAAAAACTTTCAGTGATGGCTTGAAAATATCCCATCATATATGGAATAGAACGGCTCAGTTTTATCATCATTTCTTGAACGCGCAAACAGCAAGTCTTCGGGGGGGGGGGACGCGTGAGGAGGTTGGAAGGAAATGGTCATTGAATTTGTTACAAACGTTAACATGGGAAGTACTCCTTGCAGTCCCTTATAGTGCGAAACGATGAAATAATAAAAGTTTAATGACAAGGCTACGTATTTGAGCGACATCTTTACAATAAGGTTTTCACCGCAATTAGTGTTCATTTTCAACGAAGTTTATAGAATATTTCGTTCATAGTGTAGACACGATATAAACAGCTTTTCTGAAAAGCACCGCTCGTGTGTGCACACTTTGTTGTTAAAAATATAATAAACGCTATTTGTTCAATGTTGGCGTAAACTGTTTACCTCTTCACAAGACCGTGTAGGTGACAGATAAACCTATTTGACCGTTCTGCCAAATCAGAGGCACTAGCAAAATATGTGAGCGTGAATGCTAACACAAAAGCAATTTTGTGTTTGAACTTTTTTATATTGCATGACTTTTTCGAGGAAGAGAAGCTCAGATTAGCTTTTTGTCGCAAAGCGTGCCAGCAGCCACTGGAAATTTTCGAAAATTCTTCATTCACAATGTCCTTGAGATGTAAACAGCACCAACTACTAGCCGTCGCTCCCCAAATGCTTCTATGCATATCATTGGGTGTGCCCGTATTCATTGTAACGTGTCCCGACCAAGCGCCTTTCAATTTCTACTAACAGACCTAGAAGCAAAGGCAATTGCTTCCAGCATTCTCGTAACTTGCACCATTCCTACGAAACAAATAGACAGCTATTAAGGAAGACTATCAATACTTTATTGCACCTTTTATTTAAGCATAAATAGACTGCGTAAACAATTCCTGCACATGTTTTCAAGGTCTGTACTAGTGCCATAAAGAGCTAGCTGAAGTGACGGCAGAATCCCACTGTCACGTTCAACGTAAATGTCACCACTATGCAATGGCAAAACCGTATGGAATGGTGAAAAAATACGATTTCAGCAGAAGGTAATATTATCTTTTTGATTTCTCCAAGCTCGTCATTGTATACGTAGTGTATACGCGTAATTTATACTATATACAATGTGCAATTGTGGGCTCACGTCTAAATAATTTGTAGAATGAATGTATGCATGTATGTGTGTATGTATGTATGTATGTATGTATGTATGTATGTATGCATGCATGTATATATGCATGTGTATGAATGTATGTATGTATTGTGTTTACTGCAGAAGATCTATGCACTATCATCGAGTAAATGAAATATGCTGGATCGTCACTGCCACACCCTGCATCTTGTTTCTAACCCGATGAAGGGAAATCCACGTTTAGCAGCTTTGCTGGAAAATTTCAAAAAGCTAATAAGTAAATCAGCGTGTTAGTTACTATTATTGCTGTGTGTTTTTCGAGATTGTTGTGGTGGATCTTCATTGGCCTGGCCTAAAGTTTCGACACTCCGGTCTTCCTCAGAGGCCTGAACGTTGTGTAAGTATTAAATAAGCGGGAACGCCATCCCCACCCTTCCTTAGAGAAATCACCCTTGAAAACCCACTCAAAGAGGGTAATGTCGGGAAAACGACTTGCACATGCGCCGTCTCAATTCTACAGCTCTAGAAAGTCGTTCGTGATTGACGGGCGTTCATGCCAGGGTTTCTTGCAAAACTACGGATTGCCTCCAATGGTTTCCTGTCTGATATTTCTGTTTCTACCGCTAACATCTTGCATTTAGCCTCAAAGTCATTACGGTCACACTCCTCAGCTTTGTGCTTTCCGAGAAGTGTTCTGATGTTACCACATTGTTTACTAGCCGGGAGTTTTTTTTACTCGAGCGGGTAGTCTTCCCTCTGTATGTATGAGTGGAGTCACATGTCTGACATTCAATCTGATAGATTGCTAACTTCGGGCAATAATCTCCGATCATGCCGTACGAACAATGAACAGTATGAACAGTGCTACAGGACATTAGGCGCACAATGCAAAATAGTTATTGTCTAAGAAGTTCGACTGACATTTAGACCATAACATTGCAGCTGCTTAGATACTAGTATTTAGGTGACACAACACTTCCCGAAGGCCTCACCGTAGTCGTCGTACTCGCGATGCTCGCTATTGGGAGCGACCAGAAGAATTTTATGCGGAGCACTTCGACACAGACAAGATGACAGGAATGGATCCCTACGCCTTCATTCCGTTCTCGGCAGACCCACGGAACTGTATAGGTTAGTCGCTCTACCGAGCACCTTGATTAGAAGAAAGAAATAGTGCGAGACAGGATATAAGACGGCTTTAATGACAGACTGTCAGCTTTTATGTGCTCTGTGTGATTTATTATGATTCGTTTCGTCTAAACCACAAGCCTGAAAAAATGGACTGCATTCTATGTGTTATGCTCAGGCGACATTTATAATCCGACAACCTAATATATTTCCGCAGAATATAGAGATATGAACGTGATAAAAACTTCAACGTGCTGCTGCGATAAAGTGAATATGTGGCTTCCTAAAAGAACGTACCTGTTGAGGGAGTGCTGTCCTCTGTGTTCAGTGCTTGTACAGGTCTTATTCAAGACGGAGTGCCTCACCCTTCACATTTTCTTATTATGTTGGTGCGCTCTCATATGCAATTACAAGGTGTCACAAAGTTACAAATTACAAGTTTACAAAGCCTTTTCAAGTGCAAATGACTACAAAAGTAAACGGGTCGGTGAGCAGGAACTTTCAACGTGGCTGACAATTCCTGCTTCAAATCATTGGAATAAGGAAGGAAGGCATTGCCTTTGCACACAAGAAAACAACACGTCTAACTTATGAATTTCTGATTACGTTCGCTAAAGAGGGATTTATTATTTCTAGGAATGTAGTCTTTTACGAACAGAAATGCATATGTACGAATCTGTTGTAAAAATAACAGATTTTCATATTAGAAATTCTCTGAATGTTTTGAGGAGTAACAATATATCCTGTTGTATCACTGCGTTCCGACAAAGCGTACTTGTGGCCTGCAGTTGGGTTTGGAACTACGGCCCTCAACCATATCAGAAACGACGTCTAAGAAGCTCTAATCAATTTCACACGTATAATAATGATAAAATGCTTTGGCTGACAAGGAATTACAACTCGTTTTTTCCAAAAATAATTTTTCGTTAAATTAAAATAGGTTGAATAGGTTGCAGATGCGAATCTTTCGTGCTTAAAACGGTTTTCAAATTCTTACTGGTGAATCTATATAAATCCATTCAGTTCTCCCTGCCGTCAAATAATAAGAACTAGAAGAGATAATCTACGGCTATATGTTTCAGAAAGAACTGCCGTCAGACAATTATATTTTATAGGAGTTGAACCTGTTACTTGTTGAAAATGAAGGTTCTAATGGTAAGTTAATCTGTGCACATCTTTAAGAAACGTTTGTTTTCTAGCGGGTCGGGCGTTCTACATCCTCGTCTCCTGGCTTGCCCACCCCCCAACCGCCTGGGTTTGCTCGAGAGTCCAGCGGCTGCTCTACGAGATAGGGAAGACGCACACATTTGCCACACCTCTGTTTAAAGGGCCGGGGGGTAGAACGCCACTCCGTCGTTTTCTGGAGGATTGACGTAGTTAATTTTTGTTCGATATAATGGTGTGTTGTGTCATTTAAATTCAGGTTCCACTTTGTACTTTTCCGCCAGTGTAATATCCGCGCTACAAAAAAAAACGTGGGGCGACGAATAAACAAAAAACTACAGAACTACACTGCGTTCTGATCAAAGTAAATGACAGCTACATACTTCTATTTTTAGAATTGATTCCTGAGTCATGTAGCCTCGTCACTGTCTTCATGACGTGACTAGCTCAGTGCGGTCCCGAACCTTCCTTCATCTGCTCTCCACTAAACTGATGACATGCAAGTCATATTTTTAAGATATGCTGAGCTATAATCGAAGACGTCATAATACTGACGTTGCGAAATTCATCAAAAGCGTTACTGCTAAAGCTAATGTGGATAAAGAAGAATTGTTTGCAGGAGCTTTTGAGCAGTAATTTTTGAACTATTCCTCCCCTTCAAATAATCGTCTTGCTGGCAGATTTGCATATCACTCCATCTAACTCTACCACTCTATCACTCGTCGGCGTGGCTTTGAGTTGAAGACATCTGCAAGTTGCTTACTGCATGGCCTACGTCCTATTCAGTAACACTTGATAATGCTCAACTCTTCGTTAAAGCTCTTGACACTTGTAGTATTTACATAAACCATGCTTTTCAAGGTCTGAATTGCAACAAGAAAATCTGTTTTATTAGTCCAACCTTTCAAGAAGGCTTCCATTACCTTAACGAACTACCTCCCTAGTAGTATTATCACGAGTCTTGCTAGATTATTTGGAGCAATCCTCTCGAATAAGATTATGCAACAACCATACAACATGCAACACGTTGAAGATCATGACTCAGCAAACAAGCATGAGTTTCAGAAAGGCAGGTCAAGGACCACTTCCACGTTGCAGTGGTTGATTGCTTGGACTGATTGCGTTGATTAAGGAGGTTGCGCCGATTCGGGTGTCGTAACCCACATGTCGATCTTAGCTGGCACTTCTCTTCTTCCATGAGCTACGTTTCTTCGATTCTATCTATCCGCAACTGACCCTCAGATCGCATTCACGCGCTAACATCGTAGAGGGCATTTCCTATAGTGCACGCAAGGGTTGTCGAGTTCTCAATATTAGGTTGCTGCATATGAAATGGCCGATTTTTGTGGTCGATTTTTCATGGCTACGAATGTTCCTTTTTCAGGAAATGCATGCAGTTTCTGAAAGCGCAGATTCTCCGCCTTCTTCACACTTATGGCCTTTGTGACATAAGTGCCTCTTGTCGAGTTATGTCGCTATTAGTCGCCACTTTAATGCGGTCGGAAAAGTATGGAAACTGGGTAAATGGATCCCGCACGAACTGACCGCCGGAGAGATGATGAAGCGCCACGACACCTGTGTTTCTTTAAGGCTGCGCAATCTAAGGGAGACTTTTTTGGACAGGATCGTAACATGCGGCGAAAAAGTGGATCCCATTCAGAATCGTTGTCGCTCTGCACAATGGCTGGACAAAAATGATATTCTTAAGGGGATAGCGACAACAAGTCCATCCGAAGCAGACCATGGTGACCGTATGCTGGACAATGGCTAGTTGTCCATTGCAAGCTCTTGAAGACTGGGGAGACTATCAAGCCGGAGAAGTACTGTCCCGAGATTTTAGTGATGCACCGGAAGTTGATTGAAAAACAGATGGCATTTGCTCGATGGATGAAGCACAATCCTACCGCATGATAACGCGCATCCTCACGCTGCAAAAATTGTTGTCCAGAAACTGGATGAATTGGGATACGAAGTTCTGTCACATTCACTACATATATCTGTCCCCTACCGACCATCTTTTTTCAAGCATTTAGACCGTCATGCAAAGGATGAAAATCCAGCAACCATGAAGATGTCGAAAATGAATTCTCATGTTTTATTAATTCTCGTTGTTCTGATTTTTATAAGTATGAAATGCATAAGCTAAGCTTTCGCGCCTAAGCTTTCGCGTTGCCGACAGTGAATTTATTGTAACGGTGCTTATTGCGATTTGATTAAAATTGCTTCTGAAGAAAGTTATAATCTTTCAAAGTTTTCTGCCATTTCATATGCAACAAACTAATTCTAACGAACTATTCCTATCTTTGGTATGGACGCATATCTCCGTATCTCCCATGCCCTGCATCTGGAGTACATTGCAATGGCCAGCCTATACCCATACCCAGCGCGCACTCGCGTTTCTCCTGTTCGATTTCATTTGGTCCTTCATTGGAGTAGGCTCAGTTATGGTGTTTGGATTCTAACAATTGGACGCACCCTAAAAAGTTTAACTACGTCAAGGCTAGCTGTCGGTCGTTCATGTCTGTCAAAGTTACCTGCACTACTACTTCCTGCCTTTCTAGAGTTTAATATTCAATTCAAATTCTAATATTTGTATGCTAAGTATGCTAAGAGTTGAGTATTCCAGGTCACTAGAACAATGCTGCAGAAAATCGATCCCAAAGCAGTTCCGCCAGGAGCAAGGTAACCGACAATGCAGGCAATTTTCGCTGAGTGCCTGTTTGCATTTCTACCGGGATTATCATCAAAGATAGTGGTTCACATTGACGATCCTCTTACAGCGGCACAACTTTTTACTTACCATGTATCAGAGGGGAATTAGGAAGGGACGAACTCCAATCCGATCTGGACATTTGCTACTGCGGAGGCCCCTCCCACACTAGGCCTCCGTTCTTTGCTTTTTTGTAATAAAATGTCATGCTTCATTTCTGGAAGTGGATTTGTTAAATTTATTCTTATGCTATGTACCAAACGTTACTAGTCGAGAAACAGAAGGCCACGCCCACTTTTTCAAAAATGGAGGGCCACTGTGATCATTCAGTGGTTTATGGCACTAAACACGTTTGACTTCTGATTAGCGCCAAAGCAAATTTGAGAAGAACAACTCTTTTTGGAACTGGAAAGCATGACCAAGAAACGTTCTTGTTGAAGCGAGCCAGTATATGCACATTGGCTTTAGAAGCATGGATGTACGTCGCCACTCCCGCAAACTGACCATGTGAGAAGCCCAAATCACGGATAGGAATGACCTATTGTTATGCAAAATCATTGAGGTGATAGGATCGCACGACTTTCAGTCGTTGCACTTGCCAATTTATTCTTTCAAGGTCTTGTTCTGTGAACACACTTTCTCTCTCCTTTCAAGTAGATATATTTCAATGAACTAAAAGGAGATGTATTTACGGGCAATACCTAAATGCACTATTATATTCTGTTTTACATCTAAGCCATGTACAGGATATAACAGAGTGGAAGAAAACTAACCATAAGATAAGAACCAACGACATATTCCCGGAGAACATCAGTAGGGCAGGGAGTAGTGGTACGGCCGAACTCTATCAAGGGGTTTATATACCCGAATATATATATATATATATATATATATATATATATATATATATATATATATATATATATATATATATATATATATAACCTTAGATCGGGTTGCGGCGGGAAAAGGGTCAAACAGATCAAGAGTAATGACAGTGGGATAGAGGTGGTCATATGAGGAAACTACCTACTACACGAAAAGAAACATTTAAGAATTTTAAAGTAGAGTTTCTATAAAGGCTCTAGTTTCTCTATCTCTATACGTGTTGAAAAACCCATATCTATAACAAATGCACTTATTTTTTGTATGCATTTTAGTACAGATTTTAAGATAATGGTATTATGGTAACCTATTTCTATGAGAGACTGTGTAAGTAACATGAGTGTATCTATAAAATCTTCTTTACGGCTACAGTTTCTGTATATTCGCAAAGTCTCTGTATATGTTTCAGATCTTTTTAAGCATTCACTAGTATAT
The DNA here is from genome assembly GCA_947396885.1 of Heligmosomoides polygyrus polygyrus. Taxonomy (NCBI): domain Eukaryota; kingdom Metazoa; phylum Nematoda; class Chromadorea; order Rhabditida; family Heligmosomidae; genus Heligmosomoides; species Heligmosomoides polygyrus. The sequence continues at coordinate 26,661,258 of OX377204.1, read as the reverse complement.
GAATTATAATGTAGAAGTCTAAGTTTGTTATATTGTTTTGTAAATATCTTATTTCTTTTATTGTTATGATGAGATCCAAAAAATCACATTCATTATTATTGCCATTAGAATGACTAACTTCTAAGCAATCTTGATATACTGAGGCAATAATTTCCTCTACGTCATTATCCATAAAACTATGAATAATCAATATATTATCCATATATCTAAAGGATGGAATTCTTTCTTTCTTTCTCGTTCTGGACGCCCCTCTGCTGGTCTCAGAAGGCATGCTTTACCGAAGTTGCTGGATAGTGAGGTCACAGTCACAGCATCTATCTACGCTACCCAGCTCCAGAGCTTGGCCGACGCCATGCGCCAAAAACGTCCAGAACGGGAAAAATGTCTACCCACCACACGACAACGCGCATCCTCATATCGCAAAAGTGAGTCGCTAGAAAATCCAGGAATTAGGCTGGGAAGTTCTGCCCCACCCGCCGTACTCTGCAGACCTCGCTCCTTCTGACCACCACCTGCTCAGAGCTCTGAATCAACTCGAGATAGAGACGTCAACTGGAAATGGAGGTTTCTGAATTCTTTTCCTCGCAGCTCTCGGAATTCTGGCGGAAAGGAATTGAAAGGCTGCCTGAAGGATGGGGAATATATCGCAGACTGGGTTTTTGTTTTAGGAAATAGGGACAAATTTGAACACTGTTGTGCTAGTGTTGCAAGACTTTTCGATCAACCTAATATTATATTATATATGATATTATCCGCTAGGTGGCTTTTTCTCTTCTGCTTCCTGATTAAAGTGCACTTTTTGTTATTAAAGATAGAAGAACAGCATGTCCCACACAAACCTCACCTTTTGCCACCCGTTAAATCTGGAACACGGAAAAACGCCATTCTTCCGTAGAAGGGCGATAGATGAGCAAATAAGGATTTATAGAAAGATCGGATTGCTAACTCATCGGGTTCCCAAACTCACTGTATTTGGCTTTAAGAAACCCCGTGCAACGTTATACAGGGACCAGACTCTCGGGCTTAAAAGAAAGACTTAAGCGAATAGATCTAGATTTTAACCCTTAGCATTACGGATCTGTAGTAACGGTCTATTATCCTATAATGACCAGCCTTCAATCTCTAAAGACGATATAACGATTTTTCGTCCATCGTGTCCTCCACCGATTCTACTGTAGTGCTGTACTAACTGGGTTCTGTAATATGCGGTTCTTGCTTATGGGAACCTTACCACACGGTCACTCTCATGAGGTTTCGAATCTGTCCTTTCAGATCAGACAGAATTCACTTCACCATTCTTTAGGCGATATTTTTCTTACTACACGCTTTTATCATTACACTGTCACTTCTTCAATTGCTTTCCCAGTCTTCGTCATTAGAGGAGATCAACAAATCCCATGGTCGTCACCAGGTGTTTGCTTGGACCTCGGTTTTATGGGTTCGTAGCAGGTAACCTTCAATTAGGCGCCGAGCTTCACCTCCTCTATATATTTCATCACTATGAAAATTTATTTTATCACTATAATAAAGTTTTTTCATTTCACTGCTTAAATTTCCTGAAAGAGAGGCTCTATAATCCATCTCAGAATAGTTTTTCTTCAACTCCTCAAATGACTTCTATTCTGTGGGCTTATGCACTATTTTAGCAGAATAGGTCTATATAAACCATTGATCAAATCAGTCAGAAAGCTGCATAATCTGTCTACAGAATCCGTATAACTTTTACGATTACGAACTATTCAAAGAGTTACTGCGTAAAATATTGACAGTTTTGGTTAACGAAATGTATGTGCTACCATGTGGGAGACTACAAACTTTAAACGGACAACTATCCATTTGATTATATTGTTTGTAATAATATAATCACTATATACATACATAGTGTCAGAGGTCAGAATGAACCTTGTTGAGCCCCAGTTGGGTGCTAGTTGTAGCGCTACACAGCCTTTCTTCTGCTTGGTTGATTATATGCTGTGATCCAAAGAATAGACATCTGCCATAGATGCCGGCATCTGGCAGATGTCTATCTGGCAGATGCAGAGTCTTGGTCGAACCTAAGCTTTCACTTTTCTGAAACGTTATGTCTAATAAATATGTCAACGTGCCCTTGGTGGAAGATCAACTGCAAAAGGCATTTATTATTGAGCACTCTAATCACATTTTTTTCTGCTTAATACGTCTCCTGCCAAAAGGGGTTCAAGAAGCAATCGCCTATCAGATTCTAACCACTTAGCACACATAAAGAATTCAAACCTTAAAAATCATATTGACAAGAGAACATATTGAAATTACATTTTTGGCAAAAAACGTTATTTGCGGAAGAAGCAAATGTTTCTCACCTTTTAGTGATTTAGAAACAATAAAGAGTTCTAAGCCTAGATAGAACATGCATGTTCCGTGCGCTAAAGAGGGAGTAATATCCGCTTAGCGGCTCTTTTTTCTGACCCACCATATCCCGATTGAAATGCAGTTCTTGAAGATAGAAGAAGATTAGTTGCATCCCTCATTCAAAACGCACCACTTGTCCGCCGTCGAACATGGAAACTACGCCCTTGCCGTTTTAGTCTTGTGGAGTTCGCAGCAAATGTGCAATTAACGCATCTTGACGATAAACTCATCTCAATTTAAGCTGGAGCCCAAGACTTACAATGAGTAACGAGGATGACCGATTCCTGAACTGAACTATAGCGCCAGGCGAGAAACGAACACGCACTCTTTGCTACTGAGATAGGATGGTTACGTCATTACACTAGCGGTAGCTCTACATCACAGTCCCTGCATGCCGCTTGCTTATTAATAATGAGATACGCCATCAGTAAGAGGATATTATCCATGTTGCGGTCGATGAAACTGCGCTGGTGGTGGCGTCTGAGCTTTATGCGCAACAAATGCTCCTGCAACTTCTGAATCTAAATACATAAATGCAATCAAATTGGTAAATGACAGCTTATCCATTAAATAAACGCAAATACACGCGTCATGGGAACTTTGCTAATGCTTCTGATTTTGCTATCGGGCACACCGATTTAGCCAACTATGTAGTCCTCTCCAATGAACGCAGTTTTGATCCATTGCGGTCCAAGTGTGGAACGGATTAGAAAGCGTACGGATTGTCTCATCGAACACCGGCAGCTCCTCGATCAGAGGCTTCATTCTTTATCGACTCATAGCAACTTAATGATGAAGATACAGCTGAAATCACTGATAGCGCGGCTTATCAAGCGATATGGTGAAACATTTCTCCAGGGATAAGCCGCGCTATCAGGGATTTCGGCTGTGCATGTTTTCTCCGTGCTGTATGACGTTGATGAATTTGGCCTCAGTTCATAACCTCCTACGCTAGGCTGTCCCTACTGTGTTACGCCTTGAAACAAAGGGTCTTCAAGACGAAGAGGTCCCGCCATCGGAATATTTTTGCCATTCAGCTCACTTGCCTCACCACGGAGATGCACGGAACTTTCCGGTTGGCAGCACGCGTGCTCAACTATCTTTACCAGCACGAGAGCGCCTCCTAAAAAAGTCCCGAAGCCATTAGTGGCTGCATTCATAGCGGGAACAACTGCTTTGGAGTTTTTCTGCCAAACATGGACCAATAGGAGTGGTCTTTCTCGTTAAAAAAACTGGAGACACGGTGGCTACTTGGAAATAAATGGGGAAAAAAGGATATCCTTTATGTCCGTTAGACGCCTCACACTTTCTGACTACCACTAGAAACCAAAAGAAGAGTTATTCATTTATGGTGAAAAGCAGATATACGTAATTCGTACGAACCAACGTCTTTAGTCCACATGCTCAGAAAGGTTTCCCTTTATGGTTTCTATATTATCTGAAGTAGTTATCAAGTCTTTGATGTGCGCGCTGACTTCAATGACGCGAAAAAACCGGAGTGATTGATTGTTGACTATTTATTATTACCGGACCACTGTTGACGTCTATTTTTGTAGTTTCATATTGCTCATTTGTTTACCGTACTAACACTACGAAACATAGGAGAACACGAAATAGAACAGAAAAAGCGGAAAAAATAAAAGAAGAACTAGATGTAGAAATAGCCTGTCCAGGGAAGAACTTAGGAACTTTTGGAGTCGTTAGCCGAGATTTTGTAATACTCGAATCTCTGCAGAACAGTTTCACGAAAGAACTTTGGACACCATCCCTTCGATGTAAGATTTTCTATCTGGAAGCACTTCACTGTCATAGAAGGAACAATCTAATTATGATTTTCGGAGTTGGGGAATGGTTTGGTTGACCCTCCCATTAAGGAATGTTATTCTCCTTTTCTAGCACAAGACGATGACACAGTATAATGACAATTTTTTCGCCATAGCTTACTGCGCGATATCCCTAACTGCTGAGCATCTCTAAATTCTTCATTTAGGGATCAGTGCAAGATCCAGTTTCCAATGGCCAAGAGCAATGTAAGATCAGCATTCTCCACTTGTAGAGGCGGCACTGAATTTTTGAAGTTGTCAAAAAGCACACATTACCAAACTCACTCTGTGGGTACAAAACATTTGTGGACCGATATTTTCGGAGCGCGTCTTAGGAGTTTATCGTTTTCCATTCTCCACCGTGTTTTGCTTTTTCCACACTTATTCCTGCCTTTGCTAGGTTCTCTTATTATTTTGTTTGCTTTGTTGTATTTGCGTGTGCAAAATAAATAAATATAATAAATCAGCGACTCGCCAAACCACATGGTTCAACGTCTCGTCGGCGCGAAGCTCAATGTGTCCATTTTTGTTTCCACTGGAAAGTGACGTACCAGAACATCGGCACCTGATGCTCTTTGAATGGCAGCCAAGAATCCAAAAGAAAGGAGGAGCGTGTAGCGACAACCGGAGAACTGGAGCACTTCGCGGGCTGTCTGGGTTCTGATCAATATGGTCTGACATCCAGTGCATGTGTGCGTCCAGAGCTGATCGTGGGTCCATTCACCCATGTTTCTCATCACCTGCGGTAGGCTGGTGCCCTTGCCCGCTACTATCTGAATGGTACCTTCTTGAGCTGCACTTTCAAATCTAGTACATAGAGTATCGCCCGTATTTTTCTCTCTGAAAAGTGAATTCGATGATTCGACGTATTTCGATAGCTCCATTGATGCTCTCGACCTTTATAGACTCCGAATATAGACAGAACGTCGAGACGTCAGTCGAAATAAAGCACTTCGCCTTCCAATGTATAAATTGTACGCTGATCTAAAAATTTATAGTGCTGAGATGTAGATAAAGTGCTGAAGACAAAAACTGCAGACAGAGAGAAGTGAGCAGACAACAGTGAAGAAATCTCGTGTAAACAGTAAAAAAGAAATAATTGAAACAATAAATCAACACTATCAAACATAAATCATGTCAAGTCATGCCACATACCTTGATAAATTATTTTACGCCCTGTGCTGGTTTACACTAGGTCCACAAAATATTGCTTACCTACGTAAGTGAGAAGCCTACGATTTGGAAGAGGATACAAAAAGTAACAATTTAAAAAAAATGAAATAAAACTACATGCCGACGGTGGACGAAGGCGTGATGTTCAAGGTTATTCCTTCTTTTCGCAGAAGGAGCTGTGCCTTTTGCCTCTAAACGGAATCGTTCAAGGTGCCTGGGCGCTCAGGCCAATCTAGTCTTCCTTCCCTCCACGTTTGGTATTTTGTTGTGAAGATATTCCATAAAAGTAGAATGTCTGGCGCATCTCAGCTATGAATCGAATGACGCCGAATCCGGCCATCTGCTATTTCTGATCAGAGGACGTAACTACAGTGCGTGGGAAGGCAAGCTACACGGAACAGGTGGTCAGCAATGGAGAGCCGCACGTACCCTACAGTACCCGAGGTTCGATTGAGCTGAATTTATGGCATTACTAGAAAAGCAGTATATGGTGCATTGTTTGTCACTTTAACTAATTCGACCAGCTATAAAACGGATTGCTGAAAAATGTGCGGCCACAACATGCTGCAGATGCATTGCAAAATCTCCAGGTCTGAAAGGTCTCCCAAGCAACTTGCCCCACGGTCCTTAGAAAAACTACGACCTGGTCCCTATTAACTAATCAATACATCGCCTTACTCCCCACTTCGAAGTTCGAACTAAATGTCTGGTGCTGATGCTGTTCAATGTAAATGTGAAAATGAATACTTAACGCGTTGTGGTGCATTCCATGAATTTCTACCGTAACCTTTTAGAAGGAATGGAAGCGTTGACTACAATGTGTTGCCGTGAATGAATGGCGTCCGCAAAATAATAAAGCGCTTTTGCTAGGGTGACATGAAGGACACTAAACGACGGCGTTGATCTATCTTTGTTTAAGATGCCAAGCACTGTATCCTTCTACGGGATGCCGCGGAGACAAAATAAATGCGTATTCGACTTCTACAATGACTAGAGGTAGTCACTCAGGTCAATTCAGTGTTTACTTCGTCCTTCCAAAAATTTCTGACGCCAATACACCAATGCAGGAATGATATAGAGCTTGGTCTGAGCGGGATGAAAGATAAGGACCTTGAGTCCGGGTGAACGCAACAGGTGGTGCTTCATTCGACTGCGCTACACATCCTTCAAAAAGTAGACATAAAGTTTGCCCTAAGAGAGTTTCTTCAATGCTTTCGGAAGTAACTTCTTTGTATTAATACTGCTGCAAGCTTTTATACATCACCTGTCAGAGCTACGCTGCTATGGAAGGCGCAGAACTGTCAGTGTAGCCATGTTTAAAATAGGTAATAGGCTATGTACTGTACTGCATCCCATGTGCATCTAAATAAGTAAAGATGAGGAACAAGTACATACGGCATTAACTGATTCATTTTGGGATGCGTCATGCTTATCGTCGTGGAGGCGATTTTAATGCGAATTTGGCCTAAATGATTTGCGGTGGGTGGAAATCCGATAGAAAAGTCTGTACATATTTAACCCTTCCCAGACAAGTTGACCAATTCGCCGACTGCGGAGAGGTAGAAGGCTTGGTTAGTGTAGGTGGGAAATTCGAACAAGGAACCTGAAATCCGGTGCGCGCCAGACATCTAATCCAACTGTGCTAGCACCAGTCTAAATAATAAGTAAATATATAAATGCTGGATGTGACACATTTTTTTAACAAACAATACAAGCTCAATTATGCGATCTCTCTCTTATGGTTTACAAGAAGCGCACTATGGCCAGCCTTCCTTTTTTCTTTTCTTTTTCTTTGGAAATTGTCGCAGTGTTTCAGCGACCAAGGATGGGAGAGAAACATAAAAAGTATCGATAAAAAGCCAAAACTAGGTAGTTCACGGAGGTTCCATATTTAGTTCAGCAAATCCAAACAGAAGAAGGCCGATAGAGCATGGTTTTTGCAAAAGAAAAACGAAAGTCTGACAGTAGTGAGATGGGAACAGTGCGCGATTGCAGGCCATTTTCTTAATTACATTTCTCTTTGTCTTTATGAAAATACCGAAAAAGATACTGGGCCCACATTGCATGAAAACGAAAAGTCGCACACATATCGTAGTCAGTGACATAATGCAGCAATTGCCAAATTTGTAAATTAAATGGTAATACAACGTGAACTAACTACATTTCTATAATGCTTAAGCAGTGATGGAGTTCTTACAGATCTGCACAGTGCTACATTCTCGTATCTCTGTATATTCCTAGCGCAAGAGTGAAATCACAAAGTGCTCGTGTGTGTCAGTTTGTCAGTTGCTTGTGTCGTGTTACTCGTACTCGGTGCTCGTACAGATGCTGGCTCTTCTGCGATATCTTCTGAGGATGCTGCAGAAACGGCGGATTCGAAGGGAGCGGCCCAAGAAAGTGGTGGAGTTCGTTGCAAGCGGACCACCGTCTGCAGGTCAGCTGCAACTTACCGGCCTCACATCCGAGCCTCCAAAGGACGACGTCATCGACCAAATACTATCCTCTATCGTGTTGCACTCCAACAAGATGGTCGACAGCGAGCTCACTACCGCTGTCGGTGATGGCTCCGGGGAGCCCAAAGCGTGCAGTTGTTGTTGTTCTCGAGAACATCGTTACATCGCTGTGGAAACATTCACGACTAGATCACGACCAGTCGGTGCAGCACGATCATTTCCACTGTGCTGAATAACACCGTCGAGGATACCCTCTTAAATTTCGTATCAAGAGATGAAAACGATGAGTTCGAGGTTGCTATTCGACAAGCTGAGCATCAACTCAGACAAGCCGAATTCGAGAACGACGAGCTATCTAGAGCACGTGTATGGTTCAGTCTTGGTTCGATTCATCACGCGCGGGCTCAGGATATTCAAGAAAACATCGCATTGATGAACCTTAGTGAGGCCGAAGAAAGCAATGAAACATACGCTACGCACCGCTTACATAGGAATCACGAAAAACCTGTCGAATGCTTACTCCATACCCCAGTTCAAGCGGTACGCATCAAAAATGTTGCTTAAGTTTGACGGACTCTAGTCATGGAGATCGACCACACCCAATTCTTGCTTGATTGTGCATTTTTCTGATGTTTGTTTGTTTGTTTGTACTGTCCTACTTCTATCTCGCGTCTGCCTTTCGCGAAGTAATAAACATTAACATTAACATTAAGTGTTCGGTGTGTTAGAAATTCAGATGTAACTGGCGATATAGCAACTGAAGCTCTACGCTTGAGAATCTCGTCAGTGCGTCATCAACGAAATCGTTTGGACCAATGAACAACTTGTTGATAATACTCTTTTTAACTTGGTCCTTACACATGTTTTACAAGGTTGGATGTAAAATTTCAGAAGATTTGATTTCAGAGCTCTTTGATCTAGCACATCTCTAGGTTTCAAATCGTTTCGACACACGTTAACTCTGTTTGCAGCGACAAATCCTGGTCTGCATAGGCTGCTAGAAGCTATGGTTTAGGTGAGAGCGAAATTGGCCAGTTTGCAGATTCATAGCTTATCAACGAATGGGAGACTAGAAATGGGAGACTTTCAGCACTAGAACTTTTTGCAGAGCGCTGCAGTTAATTTGCATTCAAAATTAAACAACTAGAAATTGTGGTAACGGCATAAGAAAAGTTACTGAGCTGCGGCTACTGCATCCTGTTCAAAATGTAATCGTTGGAAAGAACTCACTGGTTAGCAGGTGAACCTGGAAACCTGGAGTATAGTTTTGCCTCTAGGTTGAGCCTACAATTAAACTCTCGATTGCGGTGATTCTGAACAACAATCTCGACCCAAATAATCGGGGATAACATTCACTCCCCTACATTGTGCTGCTCTTCAACGGTGCTTCAGGTGATAGACATCGAGAGATGCGCAGTGTACGGCGCCTTCGTACTGCTACAGGCGACGTTCCCAAATGACTACGAGTCTCCCAACGTCGTGCGTCAACAGCTCGAGAGCATCGATTGCGACACACATCGGGGGTCCACCACGACATGTGAGCCAGGACAGGTTCACGCACGATTTTAGTGATATTCCTATGTTTCCAGCATTTTCACAGCACTTTCGGTCGCTATTGAGCAGCACTTTTCTGACATTTGACTCCTTCCCATTCCTTTAACATGAAAGTCGGCGGCTGGCTAGTTCTAATCGCATCGTTTTTGCTCAAGAATAATATTACTGAAGATCTGAATCACGTAAGAAATTGAAAAACTCGCCAGAATAAAGGGTGAATGACGGCTCTTGTCGACCCCCTTTGAGACGCGCCACGGATTCTATTTCCATGTGATGTCGTGGAGGTAAATGGAATGCGTATTTCGTCTGTACAAAGACTTGCAGTGCCCATCCCATGGATATGTCAGTCTTTTATCATTTCCAGCCTGATTGCGATTCCCCGACCCCGGAAAGATGGAAGGCTTGCATGGCCTCGACGCCAAATCCGGACCAGGAGCTGGCATCAACTGCCAGTTCCTGGTTCGCGAGAGCCGGATAAGCAAGATCAGGCTCTCTATTAATACATAACAGTCATGGTCAGCAAAACATTCGGATGGGCTACTGCTACGTGCAGAATATTCCTCCGGTTTGTTTCCCATTTGAAGAATAGAGAGTTAGCTCGATGACAGCAAATCAAAACGGTCCGTTAGCGGGATTCCATCTATTTATCTAGGAGCCAGGTGCAACAAGGGAATTGAGAACGAATTACGCTATTCATGGCGCGAGGTACACGACCGTATTCCACCTCTCAGAAACCTCCCTACTGGCAAGATATGCATGTACCGTGCTGTCACCCAGAGCAGGACAAAGGATTGGTTAAGGGCACACCTGTTTCTCTTCCTACAAGGTCAATAGAAGAAGCTGCTGAAGGCTGTTAACGTGAGAGCTTGATCATTTGCGAATTTGACAAGGGGCGTGCTGTCATAAGAAGAACAACTAATCCGGTTCTTTCCCTATTCTAGGAACTTTTTGTCTTTGCATTTAGAAGAAAAATTCCTAGAGAAATGATGTGTTCTTGACTGATGTAAAATGGAGAGCCGAATATAGCAAGCGTTTGCTGTAAACTGTTCTTCAAACTGGCTGCTTGCAGAAAATCAGATTATTGATTCGAGTTCTCCCTCCCTTGCAGTGGAATAGGGCCACAATGCTTTAAATCTACTACGTTGTTCGATAATTAATGTCTTTTGCTATATACATAGATGGAGTAAACAGTGTGTTTTTATGTAATATAGTAGTGATTCTGGGCTTTCATTATTGTGTCTTTAGACTGTCTTCTACCAAAAACTGAGTGCTATTAGTTAAAACAAGTTGGTAAAAATTAAGTTGAAGATGAAAAATCAAAGAAAGCGTTATCGGCATATTTTACTGGTTTACTACCGAAAGGGCAAAAATGTGGTGCAAGCTCGGTAGAAAATATGTGAACTTTATGGTGAGGACTGCCTTACTGAACGCTAGTGTCAGCACTGGTTTACTCGCATTCGTTTTGGAAATTTTAATGTGCAAGATGCACGACGTACAGTCACTAGTCGTGCAGTCGTACAGTCACAACTTATGACGACGAAATAAAGGCATTAATCGGAAGTAGCCGGCGTTTTAGAATTCGAAAGAAGGCAGAGAAGCTTACCATATCGAATTCAGCCGTTTGCTTGCACCTACAAAAGCTCGGTTACGTAAACAGACTGGATGCTTGGGTTCCTCACGAATTAAAGGAAGTCCACCTCACCACACGCATTAACTCATGCGAGGGTATAGCCTAGTTTGAGCTGCTTGCAGGAAACCAGATTATTCATTCGAATTTCTTCTGACGTCAGCTACCGAAATTAAGGGAAGAAATCATGAAAAGATGTCCTGAACTGGCATCGCAAAGGCGTGATCTCTATCTAGACCCCGCCGCATATTGATGATTCGTCAAAAATAAACAGAGCTGAAATGGGAACTGAAGCCACATCCACCCTACATCCCTGACTTAGCGCCACTAGTCTACTATTTGTTTCGCTCCCTTCAAAACAACTTGAATGGTAAAACTTTTGACTCCGTTCAAGCTGGTAAAATCAACAGTTCTTCGTTTATAAAAATCAAGGGTTCTTCGAACGTGGAATTTTTTAATATATCGAAAGATGGCAAAAGGTCGTCTAACGGAATAGTTGATATATCATTGATCAGTGTTTGTTGGTAACAAAAATAAATTCACCTTGAAAAATATGAAAAAAAGCGAAATTAGTTATCGAACAGTGTACTGAAAGGTGTGGAAAAGTGACAAGTCTTTTCGACCATCCTAAACGTAATTGTGATTCTAGAAACTCAAAAAAGGTTTGGCCTAAGGTAGGGATACAGACCGCTTTGAAAGAAGAAAGATTTCATCTTGTTCACTTTTCAAGAAGAAAGATTTCATCTTGTTCACTTTGCTTTATTATTAGGAAGCTTCCCGAGTTACCGGACCAGGTGTTCAATGGAAACATAAGGCCTAGTCGTAGCATTTATTGCCACAGAATCTTCCAGCAAATTCACGTCAGGTGCTTCTAATCCATAGCAATCGAGATGGATTCTGCCAACGCGTGCTAGATTAACTACCGTATTCCGTGGTAGGTTACTGTAGCCCATGGTGTCTTTTGAGTGGCGCGGTAGCCAAGCGGAAAGAATTGACATTCGACGAAGGGCAAGCGGATTCTCTTCAATACTGGGAAAGTGCTTGCCCATGCGTATTAGTAGAAGACTAGTGGAGTGCATAAACACACTCTACTAGTGTTTCCTAAAAAACCGGGAAGCACTTATCTAGATAAAATTTATTTTTAGCTAGCAGAGGTAAATCACGAACCAGTGCTCTCATGGGCGACAGAAAACTGCCAGATCCATTGCTAAACTCTATTACAAACTGTGGGCGGCTTATTAGAATCAATATCCTTTAGTGCCAATCAACACCAATGGCCCTCTCCCATGAAACGTTATCAAAACAACAGCAATGTTTAGGACGCAGGACGAGTTGTGATTGAAAAATAACCCTTGTGCTGGAGCTTTAGAAAGAAAACTCGCTGTTTACCTTCAGATGGTGTGGAACTGCATCTGAACTACTACGAGCGTGGAAAAGTAATGTCGAATTTTCCTACCATGTACATATTCGGACGTCTATTGCCTAACGATTTCGGTTTGTTCATGAAGCTATTGGCATATTTTTTTTTTGAAAACGCCGATTTCTGCCTTGAAAATTTTTTATGTTAATCCAAAGTATCCAAAAATTCTTTGACTTTTCCAAACTTTCTTAACCCAAAAATGTGTTTTCACGACTTCCTCCAGAAGGTTTGTTGCAGTTATGACATCTGATTTTTTAAGCAGAAAATCACAGTTAACAATTATTAGGGTGTATGGAAAGTTATCAGCGCTTTGCGTTACTATTTTTCATTCGTCTATTATTAAGTAAAAATTCAACTTAGATTGTACATTAATGCCACTTTCTGTACAGAATTTTAACTAACGGACTAGACAATTTATGTTTCAACTTTGTTTTATATTTCTGCTCTTGAAGGGCTCGTTGAAGTATGCCAAAGGAGCGATTCCGAACAATATTTCGTTTTAGCTTCAAATTGGGACGATTTGTGTCATACAACTCGACAAATTAATCAAGTGTGAGGCCTAATAGTGTTGGAGACAGCACTGTGCGCCAGTAGTTCAGTAAGTTTCGGAGCGGAGATTTCAGCCTCGAAGATGACCCCCGTAGCGGTCGACCTGGAGCAATCTTGAATGACGAGTTGAAGGAATTGGTGGAAGCTGAACCGTGCGAAACAGTTCGTGGGATCGCGGAGAAGCTAGACGTCGGTAGAACTGCTGTTGCGGATGCTTCGAAACGCCTTGGGGAGGTGAAAAGCTCGAAAAGTGGGTGTCCCACGAGTTGAGTGAGTGACAAAAACATCACGTTTCGAGATTTGTCCTCCTCTATTTTTATGCAACAAAACTGCTCCGTTTTTGGATCGACTCATCACTTGTGATGAGCAGAGTCCTACTGTAAGGAAACCGACGAAATGCGTAAGCCTCAGCCAGCATTGGTCAACAGAAGAGGTCCGATTGTTTTGCACGGTAACGCCCGCCCACACGTTTCACAAGACACTATTCGAAAATTGAACGAGTTAATGGTCGAAGTTCTGCCCATCCGCCATATTCTCCAGACCTCTCACCAACCACTACCACCTTTTCAAACACTTTCAGAACTTTCTCGCTGTAAAACCTTCACCAATCAGGACCAAGCCAAAACAGCCTTGGATTTTGTTGAATCTCGACCACCTACACACTTTTTTCGTAGATGTAATATTTCGACAGGAGGCCCATTGGCAAAAGTGTGCTTATTCGAATGGTGCTTATCTCGTCCAAATCTGATAAGATTTGAGAAAGTTAGGGTAGTTCAAAGTGAAGCACTCAAAACGCATAGAACTTTCCGGACAACCTAATATGTACATCCGCAAGTCGAGTAATATTTAAAGGTCGTAGGAGCGATCAGAAAGCCACGGTGCTCAAGTGCATAAATAACGTAGAAAGTAGGTTTTCAATGCCATAGATGCTTAATACCCATTCTTGGAAAGGCAGAAGAACAGCATGAATCAGCCACTGCAAAACTCGTTTTTATTCCCTGCTACATAACAACATCCATAAGCTCTGACAGCTGATCTTCGAGAGAAGAAATTTTGAACTGGACGTAGTGGCCTGAAATTGGCTGGCTGGCATTGGCTTTAGAACAAGCTTATAGACATTTGAGTGACCAAGACCGAATTGCAGCAGCTCAGCTGACCAGCTGACATGCTGTGTAGGAAGGCCCGTACATAAGCAGGCTAAGGGTTCCACGGTTTGCTCTCCCCTTTTCCGCTGGACGATTTTTAAAAGCTACCCTACATTTATTCATTTACTAGAAAGGAGAACGATCAACGTAGAATAAAATTAGCACAGCCTTACCGTGCTAAGCTCGCTTACACAACAACTGGAGCTGATATATACAAGAGAAAGCGAAAACAAGAAAAAAATAGATCTCAGCAAAGTCCTCATTCTTGCAATAAGTCCCTGTTTTTTTTTTGCCCGCGGTGGTGGTATTGTAACCATAGGCATACATGAATGAACTGAGCCCTAAACATGAGCGAAATACTTAAATGAACATATGAGGAACAATTTAAATGAGATGTGACGGTCTTGGGCACGCAGTCGCCTGGAGCAACTCTTCATATTCCGATTCATGCAAGCATTGGCGACAGAAACACTTCATCATAATTGGGTTGAGCAGAAAAGGCTAGAACTATTTCGAAAAGAGCGGCAATGTGTCTAATTTCAAAAGCGAGCCTTGCTCAATGTTAACTTTAGCAGTAGTAGCCGTTAAGAAAACGTTGTTATTGTGCGCCTTTATTCAAAGCGATATCGAATTCTTCGGTTATTAAGAAGGAACCTTATGTCGCTGTCGCTTGGAGGCTGAGATGAAAATTTGTCTTTGCTATACCTACTCTTATTATTGGTGGTTGTCTCCATTTTCTAAGCACATGGATCTTCATATCATTGCGTAAAAAGCCGCACAGAGAGATATGGACGTTGGCCTAGAACGCTGGCAAATGTTATACGGATGTTCATTTTCTACTGTTTCTGATTGCACTGTTCTTATATGGATTTTAGCCACGTAACAAACAATAATAATACTGTGACTGCCTCCGTTAGTTTTTAAAAGATGATAAATCTTATGCTGTGGACGAGTTTAACACTTACTACATGGTGCTGAAAGTAGAAGTAATGAAGAAGGAGCATTTTTAGATTTCGTTTCACGGCTTGATGACGAAATTTGGTTGAGCTAACTCTTTTCCCAGCTTCGCCCCTAGATTTCAAATATTGGGCAAGAGTGACAAAAGAGAATTAGTAGTAATTGAAGTAGCAAAGAAGAACATTGGCGAGACGTATTCGCTGAAAACAACCAAACCGCGCACCGGTTGCATGGGTTACGGTATTACCGTAGCCAAGGCCGGCTGATCACCTGGTGAGCGGAGCCGCCGGTAGAAATGTCTTGAGGAGATTGGTGCGCCTTTCGTACACCGCCCACACCTGAGATTGTGGCCCAATTAGCATTGTTCCCGTGTATTGTTCGCTCCTTTCGGCCTCATTCATAGGCCAGTCCGTCAGCCGGCTAGAGGCAAGCGTGTTGACCCTCCTATCGTTTGTCCGAGGGTGTGCTGAGCTCTAAGATTGACACCACGATATTGATGTATCAACTTCTGGGGGGACTTGAAGAAGCTCTAAGAAATCTGTCTGACTCGGAGTGGCATCAGTTCGTTCTGTTCTTAGAAGCGCTGATCTTATGAGCGGTTTACGTTGACGCTAGCCATAATGATGATGAGCGATGATGAATGATCGACATTTCTTTAGAGGACCTATTTCTTTGCAGCTCTACACATATGTATCTGGAGCTGCTCGATAGAATATCTCTAACGTTATCAGACTTATATGGTTCCACGTTATTTTGCTTTTTGGAAGTGAAATTTTAGTGCTTTCAAGAGAGCTTCCTTCCATATTTTCTCTGTTATCTCCTTCAAGTCATTCACCAGTACAGTCAGAGAAACGGTATTTGGTGAGTTTGCCAATAGTGTGACAGCAATCAAGAAATCATTCAAACCTTTTAATTCTCGAAAGCTCGGAGTTTTCTATGAACAAACGTGGCTCATTCACTTCACTTCACGTCGATAAGGTGTTTCCATCCTGGAGCAAAACAATGCACAGAATCGCATCTTCAAAGCGCATACAGTATTGGTCGGCGTAATCGAAAATATTAGAATTCTTCCAGAGCTTGTTGAAAAGTTGTTTTGTAGACTTCATGGCTTAGTTTTTGACTAACTAGCCTTTGACAGAGACATAAAGTAGTTCATCGATGGAGCGAGAAAGAAGCAGCTCAGAGGGAAAGCGTTGTATACACCCTAGTCCTTCTCAGCGAAATTCTGAACATTTCAGGCCGCCTTCAATCTTCGATTACACTGAAGGTGCTCCTAAAGAAGTTTACGGCTGAGTTAGTAGTCAAGAGAGAGGCAAAGCCAAGAACATCCCCTTGCCAGCACTGTGACACCTTTTGGAAGCATGATAATGGCGGGGCCAATGATAGCATGGCTCTCGGCCAGGATCTCTGTAAGAATAAGGATTTCGGTAGGCTTCTCTCTTCTTTTCTGACTTGGGCTAAATTTTTTCCCGAGTCTTCAACTTCTTCTATGTAGGTAGCACTATCACGACTTTTTTTTTAAATAAATACTTTATATACCTTATTTTATAAAGCGAACCTTTTTTATATGTTTTATATTTTGTGACATAACATTCTTTTAGTTAGTTATAATTTTTACCAGAGGTGACTTCCAGATCGTCATCACGCTTGTCACAGCGTGTTTAGTGCTTGTGCTTTGATGCGACCGGTGGAACATCATAAATTAGTGAAGCGATCCACTTAGAATGGGAAACAATTCCTCTCAATATATGCGGCAGCACGCGTATAGCGCAGCCGGCTGTCGCGTGCATCTGATACCAGGTTCATGGTGCGGATTTTCCGCCCAGGCTACTAGAATGGGAAGCATGCCATCCCTCCGGGGTCAGTGAATTCGTACCAGACCTCTTTGCGAAGGATAAAGCGCTGACTTGTTTATCGGCTGGCCACTGCACGTTGTTGTATGGCCAAATACGCATTCAAATCGGCTTCACGACATCCCGTTGAAATAGAATGCGTGGGGCAACTCAGATCAGTTGAGAAACGCCGTCCTTTACCCTTTCTTTATTTGCGGCAGGGATCTCATGATCCAGCTCTGTTATTGCTCGTGCATCCTCAGCAGTTCGATTTTCTACCATTCAGTGCAGTTGAGCGATCGCTCCTAACAGGACCAGGTCTGCATGGGATTGCTGCGTTAATTTAGGCTCTATCTTAACCAGGAGTGGGCAGCTTCTCAACAAGGGCAGTATTGAACTCGGAGAAAAATCCGGATTCTACAGGATGGTGAAAAAGTGAAAATATGTATGTGCTTCCCAAGTAAGGCATATCTCCTACTTCATAATGTGCGATAAGCTTTTACCTTATAGTGGCTTAAGTGAGGATGACCCTCAGTTTTGCATTCATCATCAGGACAGGTTCGGGAAACGTGACAGAAGTAGAGAAGAGCTACTTGATTGGCTTGCCATTGTGATCTGAGCAGTGAGTTGAAGTCGAAAGTTTACAGGGTAGATGTGCAACACGAGGGAGAGAGGTGGCATTGGAGGAAGGAATCAACCCTCCACTAAGGCATCATGGAGGTTGAAGAAGTGCGGCGGCGTTATTGAGTCAAACAAAATGCTTAAGGGTTTCCTGACTAGCTAGAGAACCTGGTGTATTTAAAACGTCTGCACTTCAACTGAATGTGGAAGGTGTGGTAGAGCGATGAAGATGTAGGCTGCATTAGAGTTGAACAACCATATGAAAGCTGTTCAGAGTCACATCACAACCGGATCGAAATAGGCTGGGAGACGATAGCTGAAGTAGAGCCCCACCTAAAAGCGACCAATTTACGGTTAAAATAACACGCTCTCCATGTAGTGAATGCTATTATCTTGAGTCTAGGCACTCACGATGTAATTCACGAGTAGTCCTGGTGTCTCGAAGCTCGAGCTCAATCACGGACGAGGCATTGGGGCGATTGAACTCAAGCGGAACGTCGCGCTTCCGGATACTGTATACAAAACCTCCCAATGTGGGACTTTGTACAAAGCATCCGGAAGTGGACAACGACCGCTTCGGGGCCAGCTAGGCGAATGGTACTGAAGAGGGCGGGGCTCCCGTTGGAACGTCGAAAGCCTTGCCCCTCGAATCCTCTTCGCTACGGGCGTGCTCTTCCGCGAAGCACTTCGGAAACGAGAACTGGACGTGGGAGGCGTTTCGGCTGTACAATGTGACCTTTTAGTCTGTAACGTGCTAGGACTTTATCAACTTTAAAAGCAGTTAGAGCGTATGGAAAAGCGCTGTTACATACTTCACGTACATGGATCGAATATGGACGCTCTACGAAGTCGGTCACCTTGGTCTGACCATGCAGACATGTTGGGTTGGTCCAAAGTACGGTCAGATTTCATTACGCAACCAGTTTTTCAGCTCTATTACAATCTATTAAAATGGATCTGCGCTGCTAACAATGTGCTTAGTCATATAATACTTCATAGAAGTGAGGAAGTAAAGTTGTGCACTCGATTGCTCAGGTCTATTTCACGAAATGCTATCTACCCTATATTGCCGGCAAGAGAGACACATGGTGAGGTTGTATTTATGTTTTCCAAGATAGGCTTACAGAGTCTGAAAGGTGCACAAAAAATCTATGCCTAATTCGTTCAGTTTTTAGGGCACTCGACAACATTCGGCGAGAAATGAAGAAGAATAGACGGCATAAATCAATCCCCTTTTGCATGTGCCATGCATTCTTCTTTGATTTGATGCCGTGAGGGCACGTTCAGTGCGGATTTCGCCTACATAATGACCTGCGGTGGCCACCTGATGAGCAATTGAGTGCTCCATCCTTCCCAGACAACTGTGGTACCAATTCACCGACATGGAAAAGATGGAAGGGTTTATTGGCCCGGGGGGGGGGGGGGGGAAATTCAGGAACCTCGAATCGGGTGCACGTGACGGCGGGCACTTCCTCCGTCTGCGCTATCACTCGCCTAACATGCGGCATGTCATCGAAAATTACTTGAGCCGGCACGTAATGCGTTTCGTAGACACCATCTGAGCAAGAGACGTAACAATATAGACTCCGAGAAACGTAAAAAACGGCAGAACGACTTCCTTCGCGTTGGTAGGACTTATTCGTGACGAACCCTGAACAAACGACATAACTCTCTTCATGTCTGTCGAGTGAAGAGAATCCAGTGGAGCTCTCCGGCGCGGAATAATGTTCAGTTGAGGTGTGGCTGGCCAACTCAAGCGACTCGGTGCTCACGATCAGTTGGACAAAAGATGATTTCGAGAAAATGCAAGTGTCATTTGCTTAAAAACTCACGATTGAAATGTTTGGCTTTCAGTAATTACAGAGCAGGAACTCGTGCAATGGGGTCAATCTGATATTTCGGTAGTGTCTCGTTACATCTCGATCAGAGAGGACTTTTTTGACTAGAATAACCTTATAGGCTAAGAGTGCGTCCATGAATTACGCAAGGATCAATTAAAATGATGAAAATGGATTAACTAGCCGTCGATTTTAGCATTCATTATCAATCGTAGCTTCGACTCTATGATCGCATCCTCAACAACAATATGTAACTTACAGGGTTTACGCAAACTTTGGGACGATTGCGGTGTAGCCTGAGACTTATGTATAAAAAATATCGGCGGCTTTTTCAGGCAAGAAACACTTTGGCCTAAACGACGACATTACTTGATCCCTTTTGAGGTGAGCTACGAGTTCTGCTTCTACGGAATGCCATTCAGGCAAATTGAATGCGTACATGACCTACATAATAACTTTCTGTGCTTAGCTGATGGTCAAGTAAGGGTCTTATTCCTTTCCAGGTGAGACTGGTACCAATTCACCGACCCCGGAGGCATGAAAGGGTTGGCCTGAGCGGCAACTCCAAACCGGGACCCTTAAATCGAGGGCGCCGCCACCTCCACCGGCTGCGCTACCAACCGCCTAAGTTATGGAAAACGCTTAGATAATCATCGTGAGACAAATCACTGTGGAAGCAACAGAGTGGCTGAGGATATGAGGAACCTATTAACATTATATATGAGAGGCTATGGCTTCGTTCTCGAGCCAGATTATTGGATAGCATCAGGGCGAATGCAGCAGTCACCCATAAATACATAGACCTTCACGTCATCTTAATTATAAATCGAGACTTTCACAGTTCTAGCGAACTGAGCCGCTTCGTGACCTTTGGAAGAGGAGACCCTCTTAAGCGATTAATGAAGAAGGTCACTGATCTACTACTGGGTGGTTGGTTTTAAGAAGAACAGCAATGATGAGATCCAGTACAACATATTCTCAGAGGCCTGACAGCTGAAGTCATCAGTTGGCTGGCCTTTGAGTATTACTTGTTTCATGTCCCCAGTAGGAAGTTTCTCCATGCCATGTTAAACATACCACCTCCAATTCGATCTAATGTGTACGCGATGGAGAAGAAGATGCTCTACCGGCCAACTCTACTTATACGTTTCAAATCAGTTTCTTTAAGCCTCAAGTGGCTGGTATCGAGGTTGTGAGCTGTCATAACGATGTTTTGTTGCGATCAAAACTTCCAGCACCAGGCGGGACTCGAACCCGCCCCTCCCCCTTGACGGGGCGGGAATGCTCTACGCCTTAACACAACCGGCGCCGTTTGATCGAACGCACATCCACTACTTGTACGGTACCGCTCTGGTCGAGCTGCAGAAGAGGCCTATCGTTTTCTGGAGGGGCAATGAAGGCCTGTGCCTTCTCTTGGGAGACGTGCTTCAATGGGTACCGCAGGTTCGATAATGTGACAAGGTGCTTAAAACTTCCTCGTGTCGGACGACCACCTATGCAGAAAAGACCGCTCGTAATTACAATACCGCTCCTGTCTTTTGGTTTTTGGGCGGAATAGACGGAAAAACCCGCCGTTTTCGCCGCTTTTCCATAACTCCTTTTAAAGCATCTTAATCAGGAAATGATTGTCACCATCCGATTCCTCTCTGGATGATCTATCCAATGATATAGGTGGCATCCAGTGGTTTTGAAAAAAGTTGATTCGGTGACCCATATAATCTCGACGGCGGCGACCTCCCTTCGTCGCTCGAGATAATTGCCCCCACAGGGACATCTCACTGAGTTACCAGAATAAGCAACTTTTAAGCGAATTTCCCGACTTCTGCCTGTGATATGCTCTACATGTTGTACTTCTTCGTAGCTAGCGAAAAATTCTGATCGTCATGATGCGCTCTTCTTAAAAACTCCCCTCGTCTAGGCCAACAGATTTTTGGTCACCTCCTGATTTCATGGGCTCTTCCTTGGTATCGGTTTCGTCCAGGAAAACTCAAAGTTCGGTGTTCAACTGAGCTAAGGATAATCCGTAATATAGCTGAGAGAAAGCTACCACAGTAACGTAGTTCGAAAACTGGCTGCTGTCAAATTCGCCATCAAGGCCAATTGTAAATGCGAAATGTGATTTTTGCCAAATCAAGTGGACGATAGAGGCCTCGCCTTTAGAAGGACGGACTGCAGAATGAGAGCTTCACATAAGGGCTATGCAACCATCCATCTCTGGTCTCCTTGGCTTGGTGGTGACTTGTAAGACACGGTAAACAAGCGGCCAAACATCATGAGAGGTGCGAAATGGCTCCAACACAATTTTGGCTAAAGAAGTTGTTCTGAAATGGAAAACCTTCTCAACCAGTGATTTTCCCAGCAAATTCTAAGTCGAACAATGTTACTTTCTATACTTTTCCATTAATTTAGCAATTTCCTGAATTTCTGTGACTGCTCGCCTCTGTGTAGTGCGGTCTGGGCCACGATTAGGGCGGGCGGCCGGCACTCCCCACCGGTATAGTGACCTCACGCGACCCCCTTGATATCTGATGCCGCCTAACAGGCATCTTGCCACCTTTGGAGGTCCATCACAGTCCGACTCCTTATCGATCTTCTACAAACGCACCATTAGCTTTTGATGGAGCTATCAGTCATAGTTGGCAAATGCATGTTCCAGCAGCTCTGGGTGAGTTATGATGTGCTATGTTGTTTAACTGTGTCCAGGTTTTAACCTATATTTCTCCTGGGTGCTCGCACTTTTTTCTTTAAAAAAATCGCACTGAAAAATTAAAAAACACTTGCTGCTCCCCTTGGAGGCGTAGGGAAAACCTTGCTTCTGCAAAATAATAAATAAACTCATGAAAACCTCAGAGCTCCGGCTCGCTTTGTTCAGTTATAGTCGCATAGGAGGGTGAAGGAGTACATTTGGTCGAACTAGTCATAACTAATCTATTCATAATCTTTTATGTCTTTTTTTAATTCGATTATTGCATCGTTTGGCCTAGGCCCACCAGCATTCTCACGCGTCCAAGAGGTTAGCTGACGGCGTCCTCTTGAGAAAGCTTGATAAACAAAGCCTGATGCCCTTAAAATGGGAAGCGACTTCTGACACTCGTAGAATAGATAGTGTCTCGCTTTTACTTACTTTCCATCATCCTTGTATTTTGGCCTGACATACGGTACCGGACGCGTCTTTTGAATAGACGCCGAAAAAGCGGAGCTCTGAGGTTTTCATGAGTTTATTTATTATTTTGCAGAAGCAAGGTTTTCCCTACGCCTCCAAGGGGAGCAGAAAGTGTTTTTTAATTTTTCAGTGCGATTTTTTAAAGAAAAAAGTGCGAGCACCCAGGAGAAATATAG
>OX377204.1:26607896-26638339 GCA_947396885.1 Heligmosomoides polygyrus polygyrus | reverse complement strand
AAAACCTTGCTTCTGCAAAATAATAAATAAACTCATGAAAACCTCAGAGCTCCGGCTCGCTTTGTTCAGTTATAGTCGCATAGGAGGGTGAAGGAGTACATTTGGTCGAACTAGTCATAACTAATCTATTCATAATCTTTTATGTCTTTTTTTAATTCGATTATTGCATCGTTTGGCCTAGGCCCACCAGCATTCTCACGCGTCCAAGAGGTTAGCTGACGGCGTCCTCTTGAGAAAGCTTGATAAACAAAGCCTGATGCCCTTAAAATGGGAAGCGACTTCTGACACTCGTAGAATAGATAGTGTCTCGCTTTTACTTACTTTCCAACATCCTTGTATTTTGGCCTGACATACGGTACCGGACGCGTCTTTTGAATAGACGCCGAAAAAGCGGAGCTCTGAGGTTTTCATGAGTTTATTTATTATTTTGCAGAAGCAAGGTTTTCCCTACGCCTCCAAGGGGAGCAGAAAGTGTTTTTTAATTTTTCAGTGCGATTTTTTAAAGAAAAAAGTGCGAGCACCCAGGAGAAATATAGGTTAAAACCTGGACACAGTTAAACAACATAGCACATCATAACTCACCCAGAGCTGCTGGAACATGCATTTGCCAACTATGACTGATAGCTCCATCAAAAGCTAATGGTGCGTTTGTAGAAGATCGATAAGGAGTCGGACTGTGATGGACCTCCAAAGGTGGCAAGATGCCTGTTAGGCGGCATCAGATATCAAGGGGGTCGCGTGAGGTCACTATACCGGTGGGGAGTGCCGGCCGCCCGCCCTAATCGTGGCCCAGACCGCACTACACAGAGGCGAGCAGTCACAGAAATTCAGGAAATTGCTAAATTAATGGAAAAGTATAGAAAGTAACATTGTTCGACTTAGAATTTGCTGGGAAAATCACTGGTTGAGAAGGTTTTCCATTTCAGAACAACTTCTTTAGCCAAAATTGTGTTGGAGCCATTTCGCACCTCTCATGATGTTTGGCCGCTTGTTTACCGTGTCTTACAAGTCACCACCAAGCCAAGGAGACCAGAGATGGATGGTTGCATAGCCCTTATGTGAAGCTCTCATTCTGCAGTCCGTCCTTCTAAAGGCGAGGCCTCTATCGTCCACTTGATTTGGCAAAAATCACATTTCGCATTTACAATTGGCCTTGATGGCGAATTTGACAGCAGCCAGTTTTCGAACTACGTTACTGTGGTAGCTTTCTCTCAGCTATATTACGGATTATCCTTAGCTCAGTTGAACACCGAACTTTGAGTTTTCCTGGACGAAACCGATACCAAGGAAGAGCCCATGAAATCAGGAGGTGACCAAAAATCTGTTGGCCTAGACGAGGGGAGTCTTTAAGAAGAGCGCATCATGACGATCAGAATTTTTCGCTAGCTACGAAGAAGTACAACATGTAGAGCATATCACAGGCAGAAGTCGGGAAATTCGCTTAAAAGTTGCTTATTCTGGTAACTCAGTGAGATGTCCCTGTGGGGGCAATTATCTCGAGCGACGAAGGGAGGTCGCCGCCGTCGAGATTATATGGGTCACCGAATCAACTTTTTTCAAAACCACCTATATCATTGGATAGATCATCCAGAGAGGAATCGGATGGTGACAATCATTTCCTGATTAAGATGCTTTAAAAGGAGTTATGGAAAAGCGGCGAAAACGGCGGTTTTTTCCGTCTATTCCGCCCAAAAACCAAAAGACAGGAGCGGTATTGTAGCAACTGTGATGCTCGACCTACTCTTACAGTACGAGGCTTGCAGCCATTGCTCACACAGATGTACTGCACACGATATTCTTCAGACTTCGAGAAGGGTTGCAAGGCTTCTGCAAGTTTCCCCACACGCTTCGTCTGATCTGGACAAGAAGAAGAGTGTTGATGTGAGCGATTCTCTCCTCCGCCATGGATGGACTCCTTTGTCACCATGGAGGAGACTACTGCCTCTACTTCGCGATCACTGGGTTGATTTCGACGCGTTGCCGAAGCCACAACCGAAACCTCCTGATTACGACAGAAATGAGTTGCATTCCTTGTGGGATATCAGTGGCCCGGTCTTTTGGGAATTGGTTTCAACGAGTTCTATGTTGGAATCCAGCTGGAGAACAAAAAAAAATGAAGAAAGAGAAACACCCATCCAGTTGGAGAACATGAAAACGAAATCCTGCCCTGACGCCGGATTGGAAGGAGAAAACTTCTCCTTCTCATGAATGAAGCCAGAATATACGCGGCAAGGAAGAATCAGAAGAAGCTGGAACAACTCGGGATTAAACCGCTTATTCAACTCAGTTTCTTTAAGCCTCAGTTGGCTGGTATCGAGGTTGTAAGCCGTCACAACGATGTTTTTAGCGATCAAAACTTCTAGCGCCAGGCGGGACTCGAACCACCTCCTTCTGACCGGGCGGGAATGCTCTACGCCATTACACCACCGGCGCCGTTTGATCGAACGCAGCATCCACACCTCGTGGGACCGATCAGCACCCACCCGTATCCGGGATGAGCTGGCCGCTGATATCAGCATGGGACCAGTTAAGCTGATGGTCTTGATAGAAACAATTCAAAACAGTTTCTTTAAGCCTCTGCTGCTTCAAACTGCTTATGCTGCGTCAACCATACACGTTCGATCTTTCACTCTCTGACTATTATGTTTTCCTGTCACTTCAGTCTTTTTCGCTGAAACAAAGTTCATCGGGAGGAGGTCAAAAGCTCTATCAACAATCTCTTGCTGTTCAATTCTTCGGAGTTCCTCGCTCACGGAATTCGGTCTCTACCAGGAAAGACAACAACATGTCATGGACCATGAAGGCTAATGTTTTGTCGAATGATATCGGTTGACAATAAGTTGTTGACAAAACATCTCGCTCTGACATCTGTCCAGAAAAAATTAGGACAACCTAATAAGTACAGATCTTAAGAAAAATAATATTGCCTACTATTTACTAGTTTTGCCACAGCTACTACTGTGATATACTGATAACATGACCCTTGCCTAGCGCCGATGTTTAGATAACTTGAGACATTTTTTAGCTGTATTATTGGGTTTAAGAAAAGTCTTGATCATCCTAATTTGTTATTCCGTCGGGAAATTCTGGAGGCAATGTTTATGCCAAAATGTGGTAGAAGGTGTTTGAAACGCTACCTAGAAGAGTGCATAAACATATGCTTACCCTAATGGGACAACTGGTGCTTCATATGATCAAAGCCATTTGCCCTACAATTCCAGAAATGTCTTGGATGCTTCTGCGACCCTGCAGCAGTTTAATAAACTATGGTTTGTATTTTAAATAGAATGACTCTACGCTCGAGAAATTTAAGGAAGCTTTTATGGAACACAGCGATATTGAAAACTGTTTCAAGAGAAATAGCGGCTTTTGCTTGAAAAAAGGCTAAAACATAACTCAGAGCCTAAAGAAAGATGGAGTGGATTAAATGACGTCAGAGTCAGATGATTCCGCTACATATGTTCCTGCATGGCTACAGTATGTCAAACAGTGCATAGATGAAACACAATCGCGCATTAACACAATGCCACGTGCGACATAGTTATGTCAAACATAGCAGAATAGCGGAAGATGAGGATACGAAGGAAAGTGGGTCTTCATGGAGATTTCGGGAACTCTAATAAATCACATTTCCTGAAGGCGGATACCAATTTGAGCAGTGATGCGAAGGGATAATCTCACGAGATGCGGTTTACCACTCTACCTGATTGAAACATTTCCATTCAGACGGTTTTCTTTAGAAACCGCAGTACTCGGCATTGGGCAAAACTCGTTGGGACACGTGCTAATGCTTAGACGACGAACGAACACGCTGAGGGTCGACGTCAGTCACCTATATATATTTTGAATTCGAGATGCGATATGGAGTCTGGCGTATTGGTATATCGACAGAGAAATTTCGCCTTTATAAAACTTTGATTTTTCCGTACCTTTAGGTTTTATTCTGCACGATATTCTTATTAAATGTAATCTCTTCACACTGATAAATACTGACCGTGATGTAAGCGTGTGGAGCACGTCTGCTATTTTTATTGAGGTGTGATTTTGCTTACTTTTCACTGTGCGATGGAGGAAAACCACGATTTTCATCCTTCAGCCGCTTACTGCTGCAATGTAGGATGAAGTCGACATTTGGCTAAACACAGTGCGTCAAAAATTTTGGGGCATACCGAAAGTTTCTGCCGTTTAAGTGTGGTAAATATTTAATAAGGCTTTAAGCCATAGAAGAGGTGAACGCTTTAGCAACATTACGGAAAACACGCTTTAAATGATTATAAAACAAAAAAGTTTTTCAATTTTAAAGATCTAGTCCGCTTTTCTTGACCGCCGAAGAGCCCGATTTCCAAGCAATGCAGCTTCACAACTTGAATCTTACCATCAGACATGCCGAGTCAGAACTAAAACAAATTTTTAAACTTGATCTGGAAGAGGATTTTTTAAAAACTCATCACTAAAGTACTGACAAAAACCACTTTGAATGAGATATACAAACCTCAAATTTATATTGAGTCTTGCGAGGAGTAGTCTATCACGCAGAGAAAATGGTGAACTGTGATAACGGGCGTATCCATAACAATGCTCAAAGCATAGACTGTTGAAATGTACCCTGTCAGAGTACCTGTGTTAACAGGGAAAGTAGAGGAAAGGAAAGAAGTTTAAGAAGGCCGTATTCTATGACCCTGCCGCTCACATAAATGGGCTATCAAAGACGAGCTGTGAGTTCCCTTCTTCCCCAACAAGAATAAACGCCTTTTAAGATGATAGAAACGCTAAACTTGTGCAATAAGACGAAAGATAATAAGATAAGATAAATACTGCGAAAATATGGAACAACTTCTAGCCTCTTCTAACCATCGTAATAAGTTCACGCCACTCTCAAAGAAACACGTCTGATATTTGGTGGTCTAAAGTACCGGAAATGTCTTTTGCTCATTGGCCGGAAAGACCGCGCAGGTCGGCATAGACCGCTTTGGAAGCGGCCTTTTTAAATAACTTCTTCAGAAATTGAATACTCCTGAAAAAAGCAACATAGCTGAGCTTAGCAGCTCGAGCTCTATCTATTGGCATACAAATTGCCGATGAATTTTTTTCTCATCGATTTTTTGCCGTTTCCTCTAATCGCAGCTGGTCTCTCGTCATGCGTCTTGCTTTCATTTCCACGAGAATGATTACTGATTTCGTACACAATCTGTATGCAATGGTTTTACCGCATCTGAGTCACTATCATAAATACCGCTCACGTCGACAGTCAAAACTTCGGATTGCGACGGAAGAATTGCGTCGCAAACAGTCGCTCGATCAGAACTCCTTCAGATTCAGGTTTTTTGAAAAAAGCTTGGAGCCGTTCGATTTGCTTCTTCGAGTTCTACACAAGCATGTGTACAACTTTAACAGAACACCACATTTTCGCCATGGGTGGCTCAAAAAGTGACTGGAGCAGCTTTTGCAATTAGAGCAGTTTATTTCCTAGGACATGGGGGCTTCGGAGTATCTAAAGCATGGCGTACGTTGCCAGTGCGCTATCATGCTAGGGACTTCGGAGTGCGCCGCGAACAATGCATATAGAATCAAACCCAACAATCGAATGGGGAGACCGCTCGCGAATTGCACGCGCGGGCGCGTTCTGAGCGCAATAACTCTGTCACATGAAAACCTTCCCGGTTGCGGCTTGTGGTTTTTGTAGGCAGTGAGACGTCCTAGTGATCGCTGAAGTACAGCAATGCAGTTTATGATTTGAAAAAGTTACAGCGATGCGAACATGCAGATTAGCCTTGTGTGGCATTAGCCGATTTGTTCCAAATTCAGTCGACACTTGCGAGAGCTAATAGCATACACATGCGTCAGTGAGCAGAGCGCTTAAGGCGCGTTAAGACGACATGCTCGCAACTCCCCAGCTGCCATTTTAGGGCGGTGGACTTGACGTTGAAGTTTCCTGCGCCCATATTTGAGCTTTTGACACTCGCAATAACACCATTAGCTTCAGCGCGAAAGGCTCTATCGAATGATGTCAATGTCGACCAATTTCAGAAAGATCGATTTTTTTGGCAATTTTCTATCAAGGATGGGAGCGCTCTAGGCCGAGCCTGCGCGGACGATGACGTCATCGAAAATTGATATTCTCGAAATTGGCCAAATTTTCTCGTCTGAAATAGCCTGGGTTATTTGGGGCGCTGGTTACGAATCCGACGTCCGTTTTTGAAAATTCCCAGACCGCCCCCGTCCTCGACGGGAAATTGTCAAAAAATCGATTTTTCTAAAATTGGTCGAAATTAATATCGTTCGATATTCTAGCTGAATAAAACTGTAGCATTAAGAGTGTCGAAAACGCAAACGTGGGCGAGTAAGTTCGCCGCCCTAAAATGGCAGCTGGGGCTAAGGCAGTTTAATCATCAAACTGAAAAAATCATCTTAAAGCACCTTAAATGTTCTGCTTGCTGGCGCATTTGTAGGCCGTTAGCTCTCCGCGTTTTCTCGCAAGTGTCGACTGAATTTTGAACAAATCGGCTAATGCCACACAAGGCTAATCCGCATGTTCGCACTGCTGTAACTTTCTCCAATCATAAGCTACATTGCTGCGTTTCAGCGCACTACTAGAACGTATCATTGCCTCCAAAAGCCACAAGCTGCAATCGGAAAAGTTCACACGTGACAGAGTAATCGCGCCCAGAACACGCCCGCGCGTGTAATTTGCGAGCGGTCGCCCCACTCGATTCTTAGGTTCGATTCTGTGGGCATTGTCCACGGCGCTCTCCCAAACCATGCCGGGACAGTTAACGCAATTCCTGACTAGGGCGGCTGTAAATTTCTGATAAAACCCTCTAAGCGCTCACTCTACAAGCTGTCCCCCTTGGATTGAAAGGTTCGATTCTCTATGCATTGTAGCACTCCTAAGGTTAAGTGGACAGTCTAAGAGCAATTCCTGAGTAGGACGGCAGGAAGTTTCTGACAAAACCCCCCAAACGCTCACTCTTCCAGTTATCGAATCAACTCGATTGATGAGTTCGTCTCCATACGCACTGTACACGTCGCACTCCAAAGTCTCGCAGATGACAGATTGGAGCTAATCCTGAGTGGGGCGGATGTAAATTTACGATAAAACCAGCCGTCAGAGTGGCCTTTCGGCTTTCTAACGGATTCGCCGTGGTAATAACTTTTCATAATAAATTGTAGCTGCCACCTGTATCATGGTTTCCTCAGGAACATAACTACGTCGATTGGGGCAAGTTAGAAGAAAATTGAAAAATAAACGTCATCTACAAAATCGATAATTTGACCAATACCGGTTGATGGCGGTCGATACTTTAAAAACAAACTTCAGGTTCGTGTTCAGCATCCTCGCTAACCCCGGGGCTAAAATCTATGATCGTCTGAACGTCATCCGCAAAAGTCGATAATTTGATTAATATCGATTGATGGTGATCGATACTTACTTCAAAAAGGATCTTCAGATTCGTGTACAACCTCGCATACTCTTAGTGCCAAAGTTTTGAGCGACACCCACAGAAAATCGATAATTTGATCAATATCGATTGATGGTAATCGATAATCAAAAACGAACTTTAGAATCGTGTTCAGCGAACTCCAGTGCTGAATTTTGGACCGGCCGCTTTGATAGCCATCAATCGTCGAGTATCGCCAACACGGTCTTCCCCCACTCCAGTTGTGACGGAATCACACACATACACGCTTACTCCTTTATATATATAGTAGGATTCTCAAAACGGTTCAAAGTAGTCTTAAAAACTTCGCATCTTCCAAGTAAGAGAAGATAGAAGCGCAGTGGACATGGTTCGCCCACTCGATTGATAGGTTCGATTCCGCATGCATTGTGGAAACTCTGGAAGCAGTCTTGGCATGACAGTACACTGGCAATGTTCGCCATGCTTGAGATACTGCGAAAGTTCACATGTCCTGAGAATTAAGCTGCTCTTGTCGCGAAAGCCTGCTCCAGTCACTTTCTGGGCCACCCACGGCGAAAATATGGGAGTTCTGGTAAAGCTGTGTACATGCTTGTATAGAACTCGAAGAGGCGAATCAAATGGTTCCAACCTTTTTCAAAAAACCTAAATCTGAAGGAGTTACGATCGAGCGACGATCAATCCGAAGTTTTGACTGTGCGACGTGAGCGTTATTTATGATGATTTAGATACGGTAAAACCATTGCATCCAGATTTTGGGCCAAGTCAGTCATCATTCGCGTGGGAATGAAAGTAAACGACGAGGGACGAGTTGCGATTAGAGGAATCGGCAAAAAAATCGATGAGAAAGTTTATCGGCAATTTATATACCAATAGGTAGAGCTCGAGCTGCTGAGCTCAGCTATGTTGCTTTTTTTAGGGATATTCAATTTCTGAAGAAATTATTCAAATATGTTGACCTGCCCGGTTTTTCCGGCCAAAGACCAAAAGACATGTTCGGTACTGTGTTGTCGGAAGAGCTCGAAGAGTATACATTGGCGCGATTTATGTGGCCAGTAGATTTTACCTGAGGGTAAAGGATAAAGGAGGGCGCTAATGAATCTCGTTTACGATGCGTCACGCACTCAACTTCTACAGGATACCGTGGAGGTAATTTGAGTGACTATTTGACCATACAGTGGTTTGCGGTGGCCAGCGAATGGATAAATCAAATATCTCCAAGTTCTCTCTTTTTCAAATCTTAGCATTGTATGTTGTTTGTCAGCGTTTTTTGTGCCCCATTTTTTTAGATTGATCTCTATTTAGCAGGGTCTGACGATTCGACTTCTCGTCGTCTTTAGAGATCTCAACGTGGTGCACCAGTTTTTATTTGTACTTTACTCTACCAAGCACTTTAACTACACTAGACTACCTTACGAACATGAAAAAGGGACCAGATGTGAGAAACGAATCCACCAGATGGAAAGGTTGATAATCGCCCGCATTAGTTAACAAGTAGAGATGAATGAAGCATACAGTACGTCACTGTCGCTCACCGGCGCTAGAGTTCACAATGGGGCACAAACGCCAGGAAGTCGCTCTTAACTAAAGGATACTCATTTCTGTTGTTAATAGCTGGATTTCTTGTAAAAATCCAGAATATCCCCAACACTCTCCTTGCAGAAATATCCTCTACAATAAACAAAACTACCTCAAACTCGTTTCAGCTATTATGTCTATGCCTTCCAAGTTGGCGAGAAGAGGTGTGCGTAATTACAATTTACGGTAGTTTTCGGCAACCTTTTTACGATTTACGATGTACTACATTTCGGGTCATAAATTGTAAATTTTTGCGAATGTGAGCTTTGATCACAACCAACAGGCCCCACAGGATGTGATGCGCTTTGAGGTATTACGGCTGGCACACATTTGGAGTCTCCTCTAGTAGTGTGCAACTTAGCACGGTCGATCGATACGGTTCAGTGGAAAGTATTATTTTTCTATCACCGACCGCTCCGGGTTGG
Source organism: Heligmosomoides polygyrus polygyrus (assembly GCA_947396885.1). NCBI lineage: Eukaryota > Metazoa > Nematoda > Chromadorea > Rhabditida > Heligmosomidae > Heligmosomoides > Heligmosomoides polygyrus. Next base: position 26,628,918 of record OX377204.1, on the reverse strand, counting down.
TACAATCGCACAAAAGCAAGAATCTATAGGCGGATCTAGTGCAACCCATTAGCATCTACAGTATCCGAATGCCAGCGCCATGCGAAACGTAGTCGGCTGGCGTTGAGTACACGCAGTTTTGAGTCACGAACAGCACCATGAAAGCTTGAGCAGAAGACCGAATATCAACGGGAGACGAAATCGTGGATGACTGGATCCAGATAACGGCGCAGACGAGCTCGATCACAGGCGAGAAGGTTCAGTGATGATAGGGATGGCAAACTGCAGAAGGTTGGGAAAAGGGAACATCGGGATGCGGGGTAGGCGAAAGATGACGGACGTGGTATGTAGAGGTAGCAGCAGAAGTTGAATAGCAGCCATAACGTGACGTAGGTAGTTACGAGCAAGACGGATCGAGTTCGGCAGGGACGCGTAGTTGAATTTGCGAAGCGGCCTTTCAGGAGTGACGATGCTTCTGTGATATACATGCACGTACAGAGCTGCGATGTGATCTTCACGGCCGATAGAACACTTTACTAGGCAGACTTTGCCGTTCTCAGGTCGCAGACAGAGATCGCATAGGTGTAATTCCGATGCACGCATTGCTACGAGACCGGATCAGCAAAGTGGTGGCAGCGGCCTCGTGATGGACGTCAATGTTCTCGCCCACAGGGCAAATCACAGAGATCGAGCATGACGTCATTCGTTCGAGTAGTACTGAGAGTCCTCCGTATTTGACCGGCTTTTCCGAAAAGGGACTCAAGACAATTGAAAGTGGAGGCGACGGCGTTAGTCAGTCCCCCTAGCGACACATGGCGATCCAATTCCATTTGTATTAGTTCTCGGTCGATGTCATTTCCCACGAAGATGGTAAAATGACCGGCCGGCACCATGTCTCGGTTGCCTTCAGATGATGTTCACTGTTTACATCGAATTCCATAGGTTTGTTATTGTTCGTGTTCGCACGTTGCTACTGTGCTCACAGCTCTCCAGCGCCAGGAATCATGGTGAAGATGATCTTAAGCATCGCCAATATCTCTAAATAGGAAGAGGATGGCTGTTGGTCTGCACTGGTATGTGAGGAGCACAGAGCAACTGCGACAGTGATAGCGAACTTCCAGTGATTTATTATCATGAGCCAGAGTGGAGGAAGGTCTGACACCTGACAAGGTAAAATCGTGAAACCAGTCAAATGTTTATGTTGCTCGAACGGATACTTTGAGAATAAGTTGTATGTACAGTGCCGGAAAAGGGTAATGGAACAATATTTCTACTTGTTCTACTGAGATGTTTTTCCGACCACATAAGGTGAAGCGGTGGGAGTCCACTACTGCTTTCTCAAACGGCAACCTTGAAACAGTGGTAATGATACTGTGGCCACACTCGACCGGAAATACTTTTTGCACTGAATCGTTGTCCAAGAGGGTTTGGAGGTATGACAGGGAAACGACATTTGGCTGCCTTGAGTGCGGCTCTAGCAGCCTTCAAGAGGTCCAACGTGTGCGGTCCATTTATGTTTAAATGAGCACATTCAAAACGCTCGTTGGAGGCAATGGATATTGTTGTTACATTTTCTGTTGACCGTTTCACTGACTGTGGTGTAAGTTTTGAAAAAGGGCAGGAGAAGTCACTGTTTTAACACATTTGATTGAGCCTGGAGCGGCTGGTAGAGAAGCTACATGTTGTTACAGGATGCTTTGTTGCGATCAAAACTCTTGCGCCAGGCGGGACTCGAACCCGCATCTTCTGCTTTCCGGGCAGCGATGTTCGCCTTACACCACCGGCACTGTTTGACCGCACGTAACATCCGCAATATCCTCCAGGTCTGTCAGCACTCAGGTGCGGATGTTCCGTGCGTCAAACAGCGCCGGTGGTGTAAGGCGAACATCGCTGCCCGGAAAGCAGAAGATGCGGGTTCGAGTCCGACCTGGCGCAAGAGTTTTGATTGCAACAAAGCATCCTGTAACAACATGAAGTCACTGTTGTTTTCCAAGTTCTTCAATTCGCTATATGGGCAATTACAACTGGCTTGATTGCCACTAACATCGCGGTAACAGAAGTGAGGGAATTTGCAGGCATAGAAGTTTTTGTGTTCATATTTTTGCATCGTATATATATATATATATATATATATATATATATATATATATATATATATATATAATGTACGTATATATATACATCGTATATATATAATGTACGCGGATGATATAAGATCTATAGAGAAGTCGACAATCAAGGAAGCTCCTGTCATGTCCAAGCGGCTATAAATTTTGTAGAGAATTGGGCAAGCACCTGGGAACTACCTTTTTCGGCTGAAAAATCGCATTGTCTCGTGATTCAATCTAAATCTCAAAGTCACCTTCTAGCATACACACTCAACGGGTCAATTTTGAAGCAACTTACAAGTGCACGAGATTTAGGGTTCCATTTCTCGAGTAACCTAAACTTTGAGCATCATTATAAAGCACTTGTAAAGAAGGCTAACTACCGAATTTATAACTTGTTTAAGGTATTGGATATATATATATATATGGTATAACCAAAGATCAACCTTCTTTTGTGAGAGCCTACAAATCTCACGTAAGGCCCATTGTAGAATGTTGTGTCTCAGTTTTCAGTCCCTGTCAAAAGAAGGACATAAAACTCCTTGAAAGTGTTCAGAACTAACTTTACCCGTAAGCTTTTTCTAAAGTGTCGTGGTCTCAATTACGACAATATTCCGAGTGGGTCTGACAGGGCCAAAATGCTCGAGTTGTCTAGCCTTGAGACTAGACGAAAGCGAGCAGATTTAGTTATGTTGTTCAAAGTCCTGACAGGAAGGCTTTCCATTGACCCAATTGGATTTTTTGGCACCCCTTTGACAACTGACAGAAGAGGGCATCTGCGACTCTACCTGCCACTTCCAAGGTCAAAAGTAAGGTCAAGTTTCCTCAATCACAGGAGCATCAGGGAGCTCAACATCTTGCTTTCGGAAAACGAGAACATTGTTAATATGTCTCTATCCTCTTTTAAACGTTTAATTGCACTAAGGTTTCTTTAGGCTTATTTTTGTTTGTTATATGTTATTGTTAGAATCTTACCGCATGTGATTGTTATCCGTGCCTTGTAATAAATAAATAAATAAATAAATAAATAAATCGTACTGGAAGAACAAAGCCGTGTGGCCTGATTAAGGTCTTATTCCAGCTGCGCGTCTTATTTCTGATGCATCGTTTACGGCTTTTGTAGGGATATGATCTCGAACTCAAAATGCTCGAATGAATATATTGTATATGGAGACATGATGAGCTGACTCCTTTCCCGTAGGCCGTACACTGTGGTAAAAATGTCCGTGGCCGTTGGCTTCCACGCGGAGCACTAATAGAGCTTCCATGCGTCTTGGGAGACCGGGACAAGAAACATGTGGCACAAAGTGCATGCGCGGAAAGGTATTGCGCAGATGCAGCCGAGGCCGCAACGCTGGACAGGTATATCCCGGATATGTGCCTGATTCGTTCAGGTCTGGGCTAAAGCCTTTTGCACGTATGTTTTCGCATGTATTGCCTTTACAGAAGCTCATTCCTCTACACCGTCTTCCGTACTGCGTTTGGTGCTTAGTCTCCGTTATATAAAATACAGTGTGTCTCAAAAATGTATACATTGTTTCAAAGGTGACAACTTTGTTCATAGTAAGGGTACTAATGAAGTTAAAAGCTGCACTCGTCTGATATTATCCGTTTTGCACTCGATTGATTGCGTTTCGCTTGAATACATGTTATAATTTCTTCGTAAAGTCCGTTTCAATTAATTTGTGTGTATTTTAAGTTCAAAACTTAATTACACACTGTAGGTTGCGAAAAATGGGGAGTATTCTAAAAAGTAAAGGTACTATGAGAAGGGTTGTAACATTGCTGCTAATAAAGCATTTGGAAATATTTAAAACTCGCATAAAAGCACAGAGCGATGGAATTACTGCGGCGTGCAAATAGTCAAGATTGCGCCATGCTACTGCCTGGAACCTTGCATTCCAGACTCGATTGATTGTGCATGGGCTGAATGCTTGTTACAATTTTTATCGCTACTTGGTCGCATTAACCTGTGCTGTGCTTTTCTAACGTTTTGAATTTAACAACCTCGTAAAAGACACGTTACAATTTATCGATTGCACCATTTAAATGTGAGCAGGAGCCGCATTTTAAAAGACGTATTCTGTGGACGAATGAAGCAACATTTGAGCTGAATGGAAACGTTAATTGGTATAACTGAAGGTAACGAACAGCGAAAAACGTTAAAAGAAGCACAGCACAGGTTAATGTGACCAAGCAGCAACAAGATTGTAACAAGCATTCAGCCCTTACACAATCAATCGATTATGAAATGCAAAGTTTCATGCGTGTGCATGGCGAAATCTTGACTGTTTCCACGCCGCAGAATTCCTGATGCGCCGCGCCTGCATATGAGTCCCAAACGTCTTCCAAACGTGACCAGCAGCAATGTCAGAACCTTTCAAACAGTGTGTGTGCAAGTTTTTAGAATACTCTCCATTTTTCGCAATCTATAATATGCTGTCAAGCGTTGAACTTTAAAATAAGCACAAATCAATCGAGACGACCACTTTGTGGAAAAATTGTAACATGTATTCAAGCGAAGCACAATAAATCGAGTGTAAAATGAAAAATTTTATGGCGCGTTAAATGCCACTCATATGTGTGAAAATTTCCTTTTTTAAAGCTTTTATATGAGCCTTTAACTTATTAGTACTTTTGGTACAAACAAATTTATCACCTTTCAAACAGTGTATACATTGTTTTGAGACACCCTGTAGTGAGACTTTTGGGCACTTGAGTCATACGGACCTACGTTGGACTTTTACGTGCTCCACACTTGTGTTTCCGTGTTTCAGCTGAATACAAAGATTAGGCCGAACGCTGTCGAAACCTAGTTCTTTACGGTACTTATATCGCAGACATCTTTCTCGGAGCATACGAGTTCTATCGAGTGCCGCATGTAGCCGTTTTGGCACGAGCACGCTACCGCCATCAGGATTATGAACGAGAATGTGATCATCAGCACCTGTGGCCGAAGCAGTGCTAGAATGAACGTATTGAGTGAGAAATAGAAATGCTCTTAGCAATATATTTGATTGTTCTGTGCTTCAACAACTCGTCATTTTTAAAGGCTTGAAAGTTTAGATCCGGCAATTCATTCCGCCAAAAGCACACTGCTTCACATCTCTAACTACATTGGGTTCCCATGGAATGTCAAGGAGTGCTCCGAGGGAGTCAGCTATAAGTCCATTAATGAGCAACTGGGACCTACCATGCAGGTCTATACTAATAAGTATAGAGTGCGCAGTCCCAGATCTCACAATGTCGCTGGTTATTAAAATGCACTCGTTTCGGTTGTTCACTGCTGGATTACGCTACCGAATCCAGAAAGCCTCAAGAGTCTTTCTGGTACCGATTTCACTTTCATGTAACAACACAGTGCATTTAATGTCAAAGTCGCTTTCGCCGTGGGCTTCTTATCGATTGTTGTTGTCGATTGTCGATTGTGTTGTCTACCAAATCCAGTGCTTAGCCTGTGACGAGCTATACATAGGTAAGACAGGAAGGAAAGTTAGTGTTCACATCAATGAACATCTAGCTGGAAAATTGAAACGAGGCTTGTTAACCCCATTGGGTGAACATCGACAAGAAGACCACGGCGGAAGCGACTACGACATTAAATGCACTGTGTTGTTACATGAAAGTGATATCGGTACCAGAAAGACACTTGAGGCTTTTTGGATTCGGCAGCGTAATCCAGCAATGAACAACCGAAACGAGTGCATTTCAATAACCAGCGACTTCTTGCCCTTCATCCCATTGTATGAGCTTTGAGACTGCGCAGTCTATACTTATTAGTATAGACCTGCATGGTAGGTCCAAGTTGCTCATTAACGGTCCTTAGCTGACCCCCTCTCAGCGCTGGTTCAACAACGGTGAGTTTGGTTTGCTTTAGAGGGGGCACTACTTAACATTCGTGGGAACCCATTGTAACTAGAGATGTGAAGCAGTATGCCTTTGGCGGAATGAATTGCCGGATCTAAAGTTTCGAAGTACTTTCAGGCCTTGAAAAAGACGAGTTGTCGAAACGTCAGCCGAAATAAAAGTTATACCACCATAACAAACCTACGTGGCACGGAACGATTATATATATTGTTATAATATGCCCAGGTTTTATGAACGTCGGACATGGAGACTATTGCTCTTAGGGTTTTCATGTAGCGATTGCTGAGTGTGGAGGCCTATCGATGTTGCATTCGTGTTAATTGGTAGTCGCCTTTGTGTGAATTTAGGGGCGATACAACCAATAGCATGCATGCTATGCTTGTAAGCAGATACAGCATCGCACCAGTACGCCAGCATTGTGGATTCGCTAAGAGTTTTTTAAGTTAAAAATTTGGAACTGTAATCACAAAATGGCGCTAAAGGACAAAGTAGAGCTTCGATGCTGCTGTTTGATCGCAGAACTACACGAAACGTCCTAGCAACTGATTTCATTGGCAGTTAGTAACGCAGTGTTCCATTCGAGGTCAGATGTTTATAGAAACTGCCAAAGCATTTTCTGGTTGGGACCGATTTGTATTTTATAATTGTTGTCCCATTTGAACAAACGACTTGTGCCGAGCATTGTGTGATTTGTGCGATTAGCAAGGCGAACATCATGAAACGAGCTGGCATGGTATAACTGATTTTTACCGGTCCCTCTAAGCTTTTACGGCTGCAATGTCTTCGGCTCGTCAGATGGGTCGCTTCCAGCATTTTGTTGTTGGAAGGGCATAGAGTCTTGCGCTTTTGTTTTTGCTCGCCGCGATGGATTCCCTCGAGTCGGCGGCGCTGCAATTGGCGTCGACCCCTCCGTGGACCGTTCATGCAGTTTCCTCTTTTATTTTTCGATTTTCTGATGTGACTTCCAAGCAGAAGACATTGCTATGTGCACAGTCAAGTTGGTTTCTGTTTCTGCTTAGCATTAAAAAGACTGTTCCCTGATATCAGGCCTGCTCTCAAGGAGAATCAATGGCAATACAATACCGGCCTTAACTTTTGGTCATTGGGCGGAAAAAGCGAAAAAACCGCTTTTTCCGCCGCTTTCTGCAGCGCTCTTCAAATTGAGCGCACTGCAAATTGAAACACATATTCGTGATCAGCAGCGAGCCCTCTTCCCGATGAGCTGCAAAGCGGATAGCGAGCGCCTAAAAATGGCTCAGTGGCCTAGTTTCTGCCTGGCGTGGCTGACCCCTTCCCTCGCGGGAGATAATTACACCCGCAGCTCCCAAGTAGCTAATGAAGGAAGAGATTCGGACTCTTTACGCATATTTTCCACTTTATGTATAGTAACACATAGTTTTTTTGGATTCCCTAGTTTCTTGTGGTCACAATGATGTAATTTTTTTAAAGGAATCCGAGTATACTCATTTGTCCCGCTAAACGTTATAGTTGAAATGAAGCTACGAAAGTGAAACCTCTGGGGTTGAAATCGCTAGTAATTGTACGCTGGCAGAGTTGCCCACATGACATTTCTTTGCAGTTAGCCGCACACTTTTCGCATGATTAAAGTGGACATAAAATCGTTTCTTTGAAGAAAGAAACATAGACTTTTGGAAACCTATGAACACACCTTCTAGTCCTCCATGGGTGAAATATCGACGAAGCTGGAAGACATTTTAGCCACGTAGTTACGAAGCAAAGTCACCCCACATGCTATCAGAGTGTCATTTTAAAAATTGTTCAAAAACGGGAAAATAATCTATGAGAGCATTCCCTATTCAATTCTGATTCGAAGAGTAGTTCGATTTCAAATTTTCGTGCGTTTGTTCCTGTTTATTACGAGTGGAAGTCCAATAGCCCTGGTCGGGAACCAGATTAGTTCCGGAGCCAGTCCACTCTCCTGCCTCTGTGACCCCTCGCGCCATCTGAGGACGCCGTAAATCGCCTAACTAGAGTCTTCACACTTTCGGTGCTCCGGCGACGTATTGATCCTTCCAAACGAGGGTGGAGTAGAATACCTGGCGTGCACCAAACAAGGTTTGGATACTACGACTTCTCCCTTTTAGTTAAGCTGCTTTATTTTCTATTTCGTATTTAGCTTCTACAAGTGTTGGATGCGTGGCGTATCCTAAAAAGACTACTCAAATTCGCTACCCTTTCATGACTTTCTCAAAACTCACGGCTTCGGTTTTCCAATCATCCGTTTATTACTTTTCATAGTGAACCTATCATCTTCTTCATTTTACCTCCCAGAAGCTCCACTTTTGTTTGACTGTTGCTTGATTATTTTACAGTAAGCGTTCATTAGGATTGGGGTTAGGGACGGACTCAACCGAACCGTTCTGAGATGCTCCTCGAGGCACCTCCTTGTATGGGAGTCCTGGAGGCAAAATTGAATTTTATTTTTCCTATGCTATGACTTGCGCTGACCAGTTGATGTACAAATGAGTTCCCAGACACTTCTGATACAAATTCATCTTTTCGGAGAAACGGAATGCTCTAGTGTTTGAGCAGGTATGCTTTCCCTCTTTAGGCGCTGCGCCTGGTAGCGAAGTCTGGCGAGACACCAACTTCGCATACTCCCGATTTCAGTTTTCCGCCAGGCCAACCAAGTCTTCCTTCCTCCGGATTTGGTGAATAGGTACTACCAGGCTTGTCTTAAAAACACCGGAAAAGGATTGTTCATTGGCTGGCCATTGCAAGTCATTCTTTCGACCATACGCTTTCAAATTGCTTCCGGTTGATGTGGAATGCGTGGCGTCTCCCTAAACGAAGCGATTGGTTAATGCCGTCTGCCAACTGCGACAGCCAGATAGCTTCGAGACAGTGCCAAAGGTGAACCTTGCCAAGCTTAGCCCAGGTTGATCCATGCTCTGTAATTTAAGCAGCATTACAAATCTGTTCATCGGCTGGCCACCGCAAACCATTGTATAGGTCAAGTAGGCACTGAAGTCGCCACCACGACATTCCGTAGAAGTAGAATGCATGGCGCATCCCAGAAGGACTGAATACTGCCGCCCTTTATCCTTTATTTGCTCAAAAAGGCCATTTATTACCTAGATTCTCTGTAAGTCTCTTGTGTTTACTTACACGACTGTTACCTTATAGCGGGCTGTTATCTATAATATAAGGAAAAGTTGATTTTCTTCACAGTAGCTTGGACGCCACGCGAACCCAACATTTGCATGTGTGTACACTAGAACCGATGCACTTCATATGTTCTGCCGACCCGTATCATCCAATATATCCAAATTCCAATCATAGACAGAATTTGTTTTACAGGATAGCATGTATGTCTTATTTTGTTATAAGGCGAACACATCACAGTTCCATACCTTTCTTTGGACTCAAACATTATGGCCATTGCATGTAAGCCTGTATCGGTAGTTACGCCAAAAACCGCTGCCACATGGAGTCCTGTAAGTCAAGTTAAAAGGAAATCAGGGCTGCTCGCAGATGCCTTTTACTCTTTTCTGTTTTACTTCAACAGACGCTGAACTGTGTCTTGTCGTTCGATTTTATTAAACGAAACAATAGAAAAACAAAACTGAAACATGCATGCGTCCTTGCCTAGTCAATCACGTTTACAATTTTAAATCTTGAGTGAATGACGCGACTTTAGGAATTGTGGTTTGTATCGTTTCTACTTCTTACTCTCTCATGCAATTTCTAATCCTAGTTGATAGAATCATTTGCAGAAACGATTTAGTTTTTCGATCTGCACCCATATATTCATTCATTTCATTTACATTATTCATTTCGCTCATTCATTTCATTAACATTTTTGGTTCTGCCACAGGAAGTCTGCATTACAGATTGTTTTAGACTTTTAAAAACCACATAGTGCAGCGAGTAGATTTGTGTCCAGCCAAACTGTTGCACGCTTTTACTGCATACACAATCAATCGAGGGCCGAATTCACAGTGCTGGACGATAGTGTGGTGCCATCTTAACTGTTCGCATGCCAGAGAAATTCAGTTTTCTTGCATATACAGTACTAAAAGCTGTAAAATGCTTTTGGGTACAATACTAAGATCTCAGAATCATAATTTTTCGTCCTAAGGACTTGCGCCATGCATTCGTCAACTTTACTACAATCACTGTTTCTTGTTTGATACATAGTATGACTGCTGTTTACTTAGAGTTACGCGATCGAAAACTGTAACGTTTTGGTCTGCTAGCTACTAGTCAAACTATGGTTCAGGTTCAGTAATGCGAGTTTTGTTTTAACCAGCATCTCTTTCCGAATGTAATGGTTTCATTGATTCATTAAGCAGACCTTTATTCCTTAGATTTTTTTTGATCCACAATTAATCTACAACCACTAACCTGACCTACTTACAACTACAAACAATCTAGCAAGATCTGACCTAATTCAGTATATTGAAGTTTGGGTTTGAGGTTTGAATCCTGACCTGTTTATTGAATGATGTCTTAAATCCCAACGACTTCGCCGACCGGCAGCGTGACTGAGTAGTCCCAAACGAAATAATTGAAATAAAAACAATAAAATTAATAATTCATAATTTTAACCAAAATGTGCTGCCAGAAAGGAAGGTTTTCTCTGATGAAAATATAGAAATAGGTCTACTACTCGATTGTGATGCGAGGAAAATATAAAAAATAGGAATACGCCATGCACTCCTTTCCTACGGTATTCGGGAAGATCAATGTCTTGTCTTCGCACTTTGGATGCGGCGGATCACAGTCCGATGTGCGAAGCACTACTTAGGCGATGTCCCGCGTGCTCAGATGGCGAGAGGGGTCATGACAGCAGGCGAGCGGACCAATGCTCCGGAACCAATATGAGGCCCGAACCGAAGTTTGGGCATTCCACCCCTCACAAAACGGATTAAATAAATACAAAATCGAAATCGAACCGCCGCTCGATTCAGAATCACTGAAAGCATATGGATGAACATTATTTTAGCAAATTGAAGAAATTTTTAAAAATCGTGCTTATTGTGCTTGGGCCCGAGTTTGACGCCAGTTTACGACCCGTAATTCTTTTGAGAATTTGTCGCAATTTCAAGCTTGGAAGCCCTCATGGAGATTTTCTTGTGTTCTTAACTTGTAAGATTCTTGCCCCAAGTGAAGCAATTTAGAGCCACTTGAACTGCAAGCAAAATTCGACTGTTGCTGTCAAAAGGTGTCACGTGGACCCCTTCGGCATCACGTAGATCTTGAAGATTTTCACGCAAAACACTTTATGGCCGCATCGCAGTTTTCTGCAATGTGCTTCAACGAGTCAGTAAGTATAGGCCAATGCAAGCTTGCTGTTTCAAAGTTATTGACCTCCAAATTCGTTAATTTTCTCCAAGTTGACTGGAATAAAAGAATCGGATTCCTTCACCTGCCGTCCCGTTGATCATCGACTTGCTCGAGCGGGCGCCAGCAGCGTCTCCATTCGTCCCTGTCGCGTGCCAGAGTGGTCCAATGAATCCTCCTCGCTCGAGGGACACGAAGAGCGTCATATCGGTCGTTCAGGGCTTTCACGAAGAAGTCCGACCAACGCGTTGGTGGGCGTCCTGGTGTTCTTTTGACATCCCGCGGAATCCAGTCTGTGACGGCTCTCGTCCAGCGGGTGTCTGCGAATCGCATTACGTGGCCGGCCCACCTAATTTTCGACGACTTGGCCCATGCGACAGCGTCTCTGATCTTCGAACGTCGACGAAGCTCGGAACTCCGGAGGCCTTCTCTCACTTGCGTGAGTCGTGTCACTCCGAGCATCGTCCTCTCGATTCCACGCTGCGCGACGCTGATCGCGTGTTCATCCTGCTTTCGTATAGCCCAGGTCTCTGAGGCGTATGTTAGGGCAGGAAGAACAGTGGAGTCGAATAGGTGGGCACGGAGTCGGACGTTGTTCGTTTTCTTCACGATTTCTTCGACGCTCTTGAAAGCTCCCCAAGCCGCTCGTTTCATCCTGCTCAGCTCTGGTGCTAGGTCATGTTGACTTCGCGACCCAGATACACATAGCTGGAGCATTCGGAGACGTTCGTTCCGTTGAGCGAGAATGGGGCATCAGAAACCCATCCGTTCTTCATGAACATCGTCTTCGTAAGATTCAGCTGCAGTCCAACGCTTCCACATACACGATCGAAGTCGGCCAGCATTCGTTCCGCCTGACTGATGCTCGTTGTTATGAGCACGATGTCGTCAGCGAAGCGAAGATAGTGCAGTTGCAGGCCGTCGACCTTCACTCCCATGTCTTCCCATTCCAGTTCGCGCATGACGTTTTCGAGGGTGACGCTGAAGAGCTTCGGGGATATGGTATCCCCTTGTCGAACCCCTCTCTTCACGTCAATGACGACGTCGTTGTAGAATGGTGAGATCTTGGTCGTGAATCCACTGTACAGTTCTCGAAGGACTCTGATGTACTGAGTAGGAACGCCCTGGGTGAGCAGGGCTTCCATGACCGCTTCAGTCTCGACGGAGTCGAATGCCTTCTTCAGGTCAATGAACGTAAGGCACAGCGGCAGCTTGTACTCTCGCGACACTTCGATGAGCTTCGTAATGGGGTGTATGTGGTCGATCGTGCTGAATCCTCTCCGAAATCCTGCTTGTTCGCATGGCTGTCCTTCGTCCAGCGTTTTACTAATCTTATTCAGGATGACTCGAGTGAACAGCTTGTAGACTACGGGCAACAGGCAGATCGGGCGATAGTTGCTAATGTCGTGCACGTCTCCCTTCTTGTACAGCAAGACGGTCTTGCTGGTCTTCCACTGAGATGGAACCTTGCATTCGGACAGATAGCGTGTGAAGTGCCGCGCCAAGGTGTTGATGAGCGCTGGCGGGAGGTTCTTCAGGTGTTCAGCTCTGATCCTGTCAGGACCGGGTGCTGTACGTTTCTTCACCGACGAGATGGCGTGTCGGATTTCGGAAGAGAGAACAGAGGGGACGACATATCCATCCTGCGGAAGATGGCATGGGGGCAGGTGGACGTGGCTATCGAAGAGATCGGAGTAGAAGTCGTGGATGACTTTCTCCATGGTCCTTCTGGAAGAGGTGATGGTTCCGTCAGGACGTCGGAGAGCGGTCATCTTGGTCTTGAAGTTGGCGAAGTTCCGGCGGGCATTGCGGATGCTCAGCCCTGCCTCTGCTGCTTCAGCCAACACTTCCGCCCTTCTCTCCTTCAGATCTTCCTTTATCGCCGCTCTGCATAGCTTTGCAAGCTCGGACGTCAGTTGGTAGTTGCCTGACGCTCGTGCTGCTCCACGCTGGCGTATCAGCTCGAGAGTTTCCGGAGACAGGCGTCCCTTGGTGGTCTTCAAGCTCTCGGCTCCCTTAACACTATCGTGGAGATGGTGCACGAAGCGATCGTATTCCTCGACGTTATCCATGACGGCATCTTCCCAAAGGCCGACAAGAGAGGTGTAGAGATCCCAGTTGATGGTCGTTCTGGGACTCCTCTTCTTGAACTTCGCGGCCTTCTCTCCTTGACGCGAAAAGCGGAACCTCGCGCGAAGGAGGCGGTGGTCCGATCCCGTGTAGAACTTGGGGACAACGGAGACATCGGTCAGGCAATACTTGCGTTGAAAATGATGTGGTCGATCTCGTTGTGGAACTGGCCACCGGGGGATTCCCAGGTCCCTCGTAGGGAGGGAGGCTTCTGGAACTGCGAGTTTCCATGGACTATCTTGGTCGACATGATAAACTCAGACAGCCTTTCACCTTGTTCCGATGTGAAGTTCTTCCGGCGACCTTCGTGGCCCGATCTTGGCGTTGAAGTCGCCGACGATCACCTTGTAGAAGGTGTGATCTTCCTTATAGAACTTCTCCAGCTCCACATAGAAAGCCTCAACGTCTTCGTCATTGTAGTCAGATGTTGGGGCATACGCGACGAACACAGTCAAGGCTGGCACGGAGCCACATCGCTTCAGTCGCAGACGTCCGATTCGGCTTGTCAGAGACTCGTACGAATCGATGCTCATGGCCAAGTGCGTGTTGACGAGGACACCAACGCCGCCTACTCCCCTGCTGTCGCATGTTCCGAGGAACAGTTCTTCTCCGGAGTCGTAGGTGGCGTGTAGGGGATGGTGTCTTCTCGTCTCGGTCAGTCCGATGACGTCGTACTTGATCTTCCTGGCTTGCATCATCAGGTCCTCGACGGATGCTTCCGACGCAAGCGTGCGGGCGTTGTAAGTACAGATCGTCATCCTAGTCCTTCTCAATTTGCGCAGCCTGGTTAGGCCCTGAGATTTTAGCAGCCTCTCCGTACTCGTCCTTCCCATCGCTGCAAAAATGGGGGCTCTTTCGGGGTCAGGGGAATGAGGCCCTTTAGTGCTGCTGTGTTTGACTGGAATACAATACGGGTAGCTAGTCAGGCTCTGTCGTGCGGGCGGGGTACTCCGAGCAGCCAGCCAGACTGCCCGAAGGGACGGGGCGAGACTTAAGGCGGCCTCGAATCGCCTTACATGTACTCCCAGTCTACCGAGTGCAAGCTTTTGGCCGAGCCGACACAGTTACAATCCGCACAGTCACGGACACATCCACGCACACTGTGCACGAACATGCCGCTCCCACGCACAAGGAACGCATCGACTCGACACAGCAGGAGCAAGGAGTCCATCCCCTGCATCCCACCTGCGTCTCTGGGCAGTACACGATCGCATTTGGTTCGCGTTTAATTCCCCTATCCACCACCCGGGGACGCGCCACGTGGCCCTGCGACAAGCGGCCCGAGATCCCTCTTAACAAGAGAGCCCGAAGGCTCTCTATCGAGGGAGATCCGTGGATCGGATTCCTTAAAAAATAATATCACTGTGACCGCGAGGAACTAGGGAATCTGGACAACTATGCGATATTTCGCATAGTTGTTCAGATATCTCCTATAAAGAAGACAATAGACTTTAAATTAGGCCAATGTCCTCCTTCTTTAGCTACCTAGGAGCTGTGGGTGTAATTATCTCCCGCGAGCACAGGGGTCAGCCGCGCTGCGCAGAATATAGGTCACTGAACTGTTTCTCAGGTGCTCGCTATGCGCTTTTCAGCTCATCGGGAAGAGAGCTCGGTGCTGATCACGAATATGTGTTTCAATTTGCAATGCGCTCAATTTGAAGAGCGCTGCAGAAAAGCTGCGGAAAAAGCGGTTTTTTCGCTTTTTCCGCCCAATGACCAAAAGTTAAGGCCGGTATTGTAGGTCATTGGAAAATTAACTGTTCACCACAATGTGAGCTGCTTTCGTCCTTTTTTTTTTCTTTTCGGTCATTTACTGCCAAGCCACAAAGCGCCCAGACTCTTGGAGTTTATCCCATTTCAGCCGGCAGAAAGTCATGCAAAGCCGGCAAGGCGTTAGGAGAGATTCCCATTTCTATTAACCCATGTTCTGTTCGCAGGCGAATTTCAGCTGATCGAACCCTTAATAGACGAATCATTTTAACCAAGGGTTACAGGAATGTAAGTAGACATCGTTGTAACAGCTTATAACCTCGAACCAGCCTATTGAGGTTTAAAGAAACTGACTTGCATGAAAGGAGTAAAGCTGGAGAGAAACAATAATGAATGCCACCCATGATAGGAAGCAGGGTCAGGAGCAGCTACTGGACTCATCTGGAAGGAAAGAACCAAGAAACTGTCTAATTACCACTGCCAAGCGAGCGTACTGTTTTTACGGTATTTCCATAGGGTGGAGCAAATGGTTTAAAATGGCGGTAAGTAAGCGTTCGTTACAAAACAAACGCAGGATACTCGAGCAAGCGTGTACAGTTGCTAAGAACTAGCACAATTTTTTAAAGGCTTGGAAATTGAACAACGGTAATTACGCACTCTATGTAAAAGGATAGGCGATAACGTACAGCGTTAATCTCCTTTAGCCTGCGCTACGCATTTCACTTCTACTGGATTGCGTAGAGGCAAATTGAATGCGTACTTGGCTAGCCGTTAAACAAGTCAGAACGTTCACATTCACAGTCCCCGGAGGAATAAAAATCTTTGTTTGCCTAGGTAGGAAATCCGAACCAGGAGACTGGAATCAGGTGCATGCAACAGCTTCTTCCGACTGCGCTATTTCGCGTCCTATGGTAGGTAATTGACCAACACCATCAAACGATATTCTCTCACCAGAAGTTGTGATCAACACCTTTAATGTTAAGGAACTCAGAGCTGTATTCGGGTATCGCACGACGGTTACTGCTAGGTACCCTCCCATCAAGCAGTGGGTATTTAACTACTTTTCTGGTGATCGTTTGTATGCCATATTCCTTCAATACGTTTCAAGTAGACGTTTCTAACCAGACTGAACCGTCTTCAATTTAAGCTGCTGCATGTTCTCAAGCGTATTTCAAAACGCAAGAATTTTTGGTGCTCTATTCAATGCTACTGTGTCAAGCACACTAATATGTTTGTTGTATCACTTGTGCAAATGCTGTTGTCGCCGATTTAGTGAGCGGTTAAATATATATTTTAGTTGGAACAACAACTTGTTGCGATTTTTAATTAGAACAGTAACTCATGCTAAATAGTTGATTTGCAAAGGAGCCGAGTTAGCCTAGTGGTTAGTAGTGTAGTTTCATGCACAAACGGTCACAGGTTCGACTCCCGGCTCCGGCTCGGCCATGCCCTGCACAAATTGCAAAAATGGCAACGCTCCCAGCATTAGGCCCAGGTTGACAGGCCGGCTAATGGAGAAACCTCGTCACAAAGCCATGATCAAAAGTCGCAATAGAATCAGTATAAAGGCTAAGACGTCACCAAAGGTGGCGCGCAAAACCCCGCCCAAGTTCTGTGGTCAGTATGCGAGAGCTACCGAGGGCCGAACGACCTCGGTTAAAGAAGCCAGTACGACTGGGGATTCCGAATGTGGGAACGCTGACTGGGAGATCTTGATCTTGAGTAGTGGCTGACCTGATGAAGCGCAGAAGGATACAAGTCCTGTGTCTGCAGGAAACGCGATGCAAAGGGGCGAAAGCCAGGGAGATCTGAAAAGGCGTCAAGCTGTGCTACAACGGAGAGGACATCAAAAGGAACGGATAGAGATAGCTGTCGCGGAGTCCCTCAAGGATTCAGTAGCCGCTGTCCAAAGAATAACCGACCGCATCATGTCGCTGTGGCTGGAGAGAAAGAAGGGTTTCTGGACCATCATGTCTGTTTATGCTTCGCAGACCGGATGCTCCAAGCACGACAAGGATGACTTCGACCTATCGCTCGAAAAAGCCATAAGGTCTGTATCGGAAGGCAGTTACCTCTCAATAGCAAGGAACATGAACGGTGATGTGGGGAGTGGCAGAAGAGGATTGGAATTGTTCATGGAGGTAAATGAATCGGCCTGATAAACCCGGATAGAAAGCGAATTCTGGTCTGGCCATCGCCCACGATCTGTCTGTCTGTAACACCTTCTTTGCGAAGAGGGAGAGCCTATGCTAGCGGAGGAAGAAGGACGGAAGTCGAACACATCCTGGTTCGAAGACCTGCTTTGAAAACAGTCCGGGATGTGAAGATCATTCCGGGAGAAGACGTGGCATCACAGCATAGACTCTTGGTAGCCGACTTTAGCATACTTCTACCCACCAAGCCGAATATGAGAACGGAACCCAGGATCCGATCGTGGAGACTGCAGGGTACAGAGCGGAACGAGCTACGAAGAGCAGTGCTCGAAGCAGCCTTCCAGATCCAGCTCGTCCCGTGAATGGGACCTGGAGGAGGGAAGCCCAAACAATCTTGAGATTTGCCAGGAAAACCCTGTAAGAAACAAAGAGAGGAAACTGAGCGGATAAATCGGCATGGTTCTGGAACGAGGAGGTGCAGACTACGGTGAAGTAAAAGAAGGAGGCCTACAGATAGAAGACGAGAGCATTCGAGCATCTCACAGCTCACAGGAAGCTAAAGAGGTTGGCAAAAACAGCTTTAGCAAAGGCAAAGAAAGCGGAAATGGATGTCCTGTACGAGAAACTAGACAAGCCAGAGAGAGAAAAGTTCACCACCTGCCTGGCCACGGCGCATCATAAAGCTAGCGTCGACGAGGTTCGCAAGGCCAAGAGAAGATGAAACTTAGAAAGGCAGCAAGGCCTAACGGCGTGCCAGTAGAGATTTTTTGGAAGGTGGTCGGAGACCTTGGAATCAACTGGCTGACGCAGTTCCTCAACAGAATAACGAAAGAAGGTAAGATGACTGGAGGAACAGCACCATAGTTCCCATCTTCAAGCAAAAGGGAGACGCTTTCGAATGCTCCAACTACCGAGAGATCAAGTTGTTCTCACAAACGATAAAGATCTACGAACGGCTGGTCGACCCAAGGCTAAGGGAGATGGTGCCCATCTCCCAGGTGCAGTGGGGTTTCATGCCGAGAGGTCCACCACAAACGCCATCTTCACCGCTCGTCAGGGGATGGAGAAATATTGGGAAAAACGAAAACCCTGTAACCTGGCATGTCTGGAGCTGTAGAAGGCCTACAACAGGCTACCACGGGCCGTACTCTAGAATGCCTTTCGAGTAAGGGGTGTCCCGAACGTCTGATCACGATCATAAAGAACATGTACAAAGGCTCGAAAGCGGCGTTACGATCTCCACACGGGCTGACAAGGAAAGTGAACATTACAGTGGGGGTACATCAACGGTCTGCTCTGAGTTCGTTCCTCTTCCTGCTGACGCTTAACTCTGTAGTAAACCATCTTGAGGAAGGCCCTCTCAGGACGATCCTCTACGCAGACAACATAGCCTTAGTAGCCGACAACCAGGAGGACCTGGAGGAGAAGATGCAACTGAAACAGAGAGCCCTCGCAAACAAGGGCCTACGGCTGAACCTAAAGAAAACAAAGTTCATCGGCTCTGAGCAGTGCGCTGGATTGATCCTAGACTGCCAAGCGATCGAGAAGGTGGAAGAATTCCGCTACCTCGGAAGGATTTATCCAAGGAAGCAAGTGTGGACCAGGCAATCAGAGGACGGATAAACGCAGCCTGGCTCAAGTGGAGGGAGTCTACAGGGATCCTCTGCGACCGTACAGTACCGGACATGTCTTTTGGTCATTGGCCGAAAAAGCCGCGCCGGCCAACATAGGCCGCTTTGGAGCGTTCCAAAGCGGCCTTTTCGAATAACTTCTTTAGAAATCGAGTACTTGCAAAAATAAACATATATTTGAACTCAGCAGCTCAAGCTCTATCTTTTACTATATAAATCTCAGTAGAGTTGAACAATGCATATAGGCCCGACAGAATCAATCGAGTGGGCGCGACAGCTTGTAGAGCGAGCGTTTGGGGAGTTTTATTGGAAATTTCCTGTCGTCCTAATCAGAAATTGCTCTAAGACTGTCCAGATTGCATTTGGAGTGCGCCGTGAACAATGCATATAGAATCGGACCTACCAATCGAATGGGCGCGAAACCTTGTAGAGCGAGCGTTTGGGGAGTTTTTTTTTCAGAAATTCCCAGCCGTCTTACAGAGGAATTATTCTAAGACTGTCCAGCTTGCTTTTGGAGTGCGCCGTGAACAATGCATATGTCATCGCACCTATCAGTCGAGTGGGAGCGACCGCTTGCAAATTACACGCGCGGCCGTGTTCGGAGCGCAATAACTCTGTCAGGTCCGAATCGTTTCGGCTGCAACTCGTGGGTCCTGTAGGCAGTGAAACGTTGTAGTAGTAAGCTGAAGTAGAACGGTGTAGCTTATGATTAGGTAAAGTTACAGGGGCGCGAATATGCAAGTTAGCCTTGTGTTACACGATTTTTTCGGAATTCAGAGGACCTCTGCAAGAAGACGCGGAGACCTAACGGCCTACAAACGCGTAGGCGAGCAGTATAATTAATGTACTTTATGATGACTCGCTCACAACTCTCTAGTTTCCTGAAGTGTCTTAGCCCCATCTGCCAATTTAGAGTGGCGGAAGATAGCGGTTAGCGTTTCTTGAGTTCTTGCACGCCCAGATTTGAGTTTTCGACACTCGCAATGGTACTGCTCTGTTCAGCGTGAAAAGTGCTATCGAATGGTGTCAATTTCGGCCGATTTTGGAAACATCGATTTTTCGGCAATTTCGCATCGAGGACGAGACCGCTCCAGGCCGTCGCAGACGGACGATGACGTCATCGAAAATCGATGTTTTCGAAATTGGCCAAGCTTGATACCATTTGATAGAACTTTTCCTGCTGATTTCAACGGTGTTACTAGGAGTATCGAGAACTGTGATCTGGGCGAATAAAAGCGCGGAGAACATCGACTCTCGTCTTGCCAAATAGGACGCAAGGGCGTATTCGGAGCGCAGTATCTCTGTCGAGATCCAATCGATCTGGCTGCAACGCGTTGATTTTGTAGCCAGTAAAACTTCTAATAGCATGCTAAAGAACATCGATATAGCTTGTGAGTGGACGAAGTAACAGCGGCGCGAATATGCAGGTGAGGCTTGCGTGACGCATTTTTTTCCGATTTCGGTGGACCACTGTGAGAAGACGCGGCGAGCTAACGGCTTCAAAACGCGTATGCGAACAGAGCGCTCAAGGTAACTTACGGTGACGGGCTCAGAACTTCTCAGCTGCCTAAACTGCCTTAGCCCCATCTGCCGTTTTAGGGCGGCGGTTGAAGTTTCCTGCCCTCTTAGTTGCCCGTATTTGGGTTTCCGACACTCCCGGTAACGCCGTTTTGTTCATAACGAAAAGCTCTATCGAATGGTGTCACTCTCGACCAATTTCAAAAAAATTGATTTTTTAGACAATATCGAGGACGTGGGCGCCCTAGGCAGAGTTGCGCGGGCGATGACGTCATCGAAAACCGGTATTTTCGAAATTGGCCAAATTTCGTCGTGCAAACTTCGTCCAAAATCGTCTAGGGGTTATTTGGGGGCGCTGATTAGGAATCCGACGTCCGTTTCTGAAAAATCCGTCGACTTCAGCAGGTTAATTCCCGTTTGAGGGTGGTCGGATCGGGATCACCGATCACCCTCAATTATCGATATAAGCGGTCTAGTGCCGTAATCGTCCAAATGTACTTCGGCATCGTGTTCGGCACCTCGAATAGGTCCCCCGACCCTACACGAATTTTGAGCAAAATCGGGGATCCTGACCCGACCACCCCTCAAACGGGAAGTAACCTGCTGAAGTCGACGGAAT